>BJCM01222596.1:0-16514 GCA_018326385.1 Flaveria bidentis | reverse complement strand
TATTATGAATGAGTTCTCATTGTGTTCAATCCTCTTTGTTATTGTTGTTTAGTATATTTGTTGGATATTGAACGATTCTTAATATCATTTGCACTGTAATACGATCACATGGACCAATAAACTTGCTACTTTGGCTTCTCAGTGTGTGGAGCTCCCTCAATGTTGTTTTGCCTGGGACGTGCTTGGCCGCCATTTAGTCTTGGTGCCTTGCATTCCCTAGCAAGGTGTCCAATCTGGTTACAGTTGCAACACTTTACTTTGGTTTACTCTAGTCCAAACTTTTCACTAGATACATTGCTAGGAAACTTCCTCCAGGTTCTATTATAGAATTTCTTGGCTCTATGAATGAGAAGAGAGATATGTTAGACTATCTCTATAGACTCCAGGTCATCTAGATGGATGCAGTCCAAATTTCAAGGGCGAAGAGAAATTCGACTGTGCTTTCATCATCATACACAAAGGCTTGTGATGAATGTCTCTTGGAATGGGCTTCTTTGGATGTAGCTCTCCCTTAGTGTTTCCTGGAAGGTGATGAAAGGACCTTTTTGTAAGTTTCCATGGTAGCAGATGAGATGATATTGTGGTTCTGTGTAATTCCCTTCAACCACATGAAGGGCTGAACTCTACTGATTGTTGGAGTTACCAGATGATTTTTTCCTGTCCAACTCCATCTGGTAGCCATTAAGAATACCATACAACTCATTAAGAGTGAGAGTCTTAAGGTTCTCAACTCTCTTGATAACAACACAATAGTGTGTCCATTGTCTAAAGAGGGAGGACATGAACTTTCTCACAATTTTTCTATTCTCAAAAGTTGCTCCAACATTAATTAGAGTATCCACAATCTCAACATACCTAAAGTATTGTTGAGTCATGGCTTTACCTGTTTTGCAGGTGAAGTTCTCAAATTACTGCTTCAAGAGGTTTTTTTGTTTTATTATGCATTAGTGGACCCTTTATACATGAGCTTCGGTGCATCCCATAGTTTATTAGCAATTTTCACTTCTTGAAGCTTCTATATATGGAGTTTGGAAGAGCAGTTTAGAGGGCAATCATGGCTTTCTAATCAATATCTATCTTCTTCCTATCTTCTTCAGAATAGTCAGTCACCTCCTTTGCTATCATACCACATCCAACAGCAGTTGAAGAGGTGCTTGGTATGTGAGGTCCAAAGACAATAGACTCCCATATCCTGGAGTCTTGAGACTTGATGAAACCTTCCATTCTTTGGTACCAAGTAGCAAAATCTTTAGGAGTGATTAGTGGGGACCTTTTCATAGTACTGGTTTCCATATCAAACTTTTTGATAGCTACCAATTAAGATGTTAAGTGATTTATCAAACTAAGGGATTTTAGGTTATGAGATCTTACAATCAAGAGCCTGAAATGGATATGATACCAATTACAGAACTAGTTAAGGGTGGTCAATACAATCAGTATCACAAGAGAAGAGTGTTTTGAATACTTAATAGATCAAATAGGGAATCGGGTTTTGTGTAGAGGATGCTAAGAACACAAACAAGTAATTAGACAGAACAAAAGAACAAGAACAGATAAATATGGTTTTTCACGAATGTTGAATATTGTTCTCAAGTTTTTTTACAAGTGTTACAAAAGCATCAAAAGACATACTAGAACATGAGATACTTTATACTACATCCTACAATTGGCTATACTTTGAAAGCCAGCTGGAAACACTAATCTAGACAACAAGCTCAAGGTATAGTCAAAAGGTAGATTGCCTTTTGACTTGTGACTATGACATGTTATAGCTCGCATCCTAATATATTACAAAAAGGATAAAAAGTACAAAGTATAAAGTTACAATCTCTCAGCTTTAATTTATAGTAGCAAAAGCATGGACCTTTTCAACAACTTATACAAGTTGGTGAGTCCTCATAGTTGCAGCATAAAATAAATTAATTTTATGTAAAAGTTTATCAGACTATCTCTATGTACTCCAGGTCTTCGGAAGATATTAGTCTTCACTTCATTGGCTTCGAAAGACTTTGTCTTTGAAGCTTTAGAAGACTTCATCTTTAAATTCAAAAGATTTGGTCTTTGGTTTTAGAAGATTTTACACTTAGAATATTTTTCTATGAAGAGTGTAAAACTTCTGAAGTAACTTCTATGTTGTTCATAAATACATGCATGTTGGAAGCTCTTTGGTTGCTTTGGTTGCATCAACCTTTCTAATATATCCTTAGAAAAGACATTTGTTCAAATGTTAGGTGGAGTCTAGATGAACAACCTATATTTTTTACCAGCTAAATGAAACCATCATTTAAACTTGGGAAAAAGTACAAAGGCTTAGTACGAAGCTATGTAGGATAATCATCGATGCGGCATCAGTCGTGGGGATTCTACCCGTCATCGCCCTCCATACAAATATGTTTACTTTCAGGATGGCCTAGTAATTCCACCAGTGACCTGTATCCTCTTGATCTCTATGCGCTGCAACTTTTAAGACTTCTCTCACTACATTAACCGAGAAGATTGTTTCCTACCTCTAATCCACTTCCTACCATCTGAGCAATCCTGTAACACCCAGTTATTTTTTAAAAGACACGAAAGCAAGAATAATAAGTGCATAAAAGAAAAGAAAAGCTATAAAACCCAAGTTGAGGGGTAAAAAGTGTCCAAAAGGACAAAACTTTCAAAAAGATGGTGTAAAATTGGGCATGGCCACCCATAGTGTACACACACATCAAATCTTTTGGTTTTAGAAAGACAGAAAAAAAGAGCTAAAAACTTTAGGATATTTGAAGAAAAAGAAGAAGAATCTGAATTCAATGTAAGAATTTTTTGTTTTTGAGTGTTCTTAACGGTCTTTTCCTCGGTTGTATGCTCATATGTGTTGTGTGTTCATTTATTTGTGTGTTTTAGGTGTTTGAGCTTTTAGCAAATAGGTTTTGAAGGAAGTCATACCCAAGAGCTTCTAAGGTGAGTTCTAGAACCCCCTTTTTACATGTTTTAAACTAATTTTAGGGCTAGAAATGCATGTATGAATATTTTTATAAAATGGGTTTTCACCCGTATGTATGTGTGTGAATGTGTATGCGGGTGGGTTTGATTTTAGGTGATATGATGTTATGATGTTGCCATATTCTTCTTTTAATGCTTAGTATGTAAGGTTTAAACTTAGAACATGTTAGATGATGATTGGAGACTAAATTATGTTGTTTAAGTGTAAATTAGACCGCCTATGCACCTAAATAGTGGCCCATGCGCCCAACAAAATAAACTGTCTAAGTGTTCCCATGCGCCCAACAGAATAAACTGTCTAAGTTTTCCCATGCACCCAAAGTTCATGCGCCCAAATAATGTCCATGCGCCTAGAATTAGGCTAAAATTCCATACGCCTCGAATTAGGCCGAAATTTACCAAGTGTCAAGACGCCTAGAAAACCCATACGCCTAAAAGGCCATGTGCCTGCATAGTGCTCATGCACCTAGAAATGTGCCCAAAATGCCTAAGTATTATCCATACGCTTCAATTGTGCCCATGCACCTGAAAGTTCCCCATGCGCCTGAAAGGCCATGCGCATAAACTTAGATTTATTTTCTGATGTTTGGGGAAAAAGTGAAATGTAGGCTTTGACTTGGGATGTTCCTGGAGTGAACTAAATTGACTTTTGTTGATGAATGAGGTATGTATGATGATTGTTATGTCACGTATGATGGTGTCTTGTATGGTGATATTATATATGTTTATGTTTATGTCTATGTTCCTTATTATGTCGTTTATTTTCCATGGCTTTACGTTGAATGTTTATGAATGAAATGAGAAGTATTATGTAAAGTAAAGTGGAAGATAATGAAAAGAGGAACATAATGAAAGAATGCATGCATTAATGAATGAAAGATAAGTAAGAAAGTCTTTCAAGCAAAGTATTGAGGTTCACACCCAATGAAGGGTGTTAGCTCAACTGTGTGAGGGTTAGCTACCCCGTAAGGATACACACTGGGGTCTAATCCTTGTGATTAACCATACGTGTGGGATCCTTGCCGCTTACCCCAAGTAATGGAGTTAGCTTCGTGCACAATGTTCGAGGTCTTTGATAGACCATAGGCCCAGTAACCAGCTTCGTGTACAATGTTCGTGGTATACCATATGGCATTGGTCCGCAATGAAAGAGAAATGATAGTGATGAGTGTACTTGCCCTAGGTACTGGAGTCAGCTTCGTACAAAATGTTCGAGGTCTTTGATAGACCTTAGGCCAAATAACCACCTTCGTGCATAATGTTTGGGGGTATTGTACATGTCATCGGAAGTAACGAATGAACGAAAGATAAGTAAGGAAGATTATGAATGAAAGTGAATGATACAATAAAGATGATGTAAGATGAATGAATGAAAGTTAACGAATGAAAGATGAAGATAATAATGATATTATCTATGTGTACGTCTGATGCGTGATCGCGTAAGAATGTAAACAATGGTTTTAAACAAAAATAAAGTATGTTTTATTTTAAAACTAGAACTCACTCAGCAATGCTGACTTTTATGTGTTTCCATTTGGTAGGTAATGGTTGTTGAGGATGGCACAGGGTGGCTACTTGGCTCATTTTGGATGGCATCCATTTTGAATATTGTTTTTGTGATGTAATGCAACAATTTATTTTGTATCAGTCAACAATGTATTATTTTGCAAAAGCAATTATAATGAAATGAAATAGTTGTTTAATTGTTTCCGCTGCAATGTTTTCTTAAAGTTAATGTAAATATATGTTTTATGTGCGATGATTGACTAACTATAAGCTTCCCGGGAACGGGGCCTTAAAAGTTGGTATCAGAGCCGATGTTTAACTTAAACGGGTAAATTTTAAAAAGAAACCTAAACTTAAACTGAAAATGGGACAAAGGGAAGGGATGCCAATCCATGTAGTTGTGTGCCATGAGGTATTTTCTTAATGTTAACCAGTATTATGTGTGCATGTTATTTGATCTGTGTGGTTTTAGTAGATTTAGATACTGATGTAATCAGGTTAGGAAATGCTTGGGGTATGAAGAGTAAAGTAAGTGGCTAATCACAACTGGCCACTATAATTAAGGACATACTATACTTAACATAAACTGAGCTATTCCCTTGAATGATTGTGTTAGTGTTTAAATCTTATAGTGTGTTTAGAGGATGGAAAGTGATAGATCGTCAAAGGTTTCATGAGGTGGAGGTAGTGGTGGATGTGGTACTAGACCACAGGTCACAAGAGGGAGACCTCGAGCTGAAGAAGTGGTTCATGAAGAACCCAAGACCCCTGATCTGGAGGTTGGGGATGAGAGTGCTAACTTGAAAGCCTTCGTGAAGGAAGCTGTTGTGGAGGAGGTACACCAGGTCATGCAGACGGTCTAACCGTCTGTGGTGACTGAAGTAATCAAGGTTGTGAGGGAAGGAGAAAGGAAGGAAAAGAGTAGGCCTACGGGTGAAGGGGGACAGCCCTAGACTGAGACGGTTGTCTCTACTAATGAAGAGGAAGAGGAAAAGCTTGTGCTTGAGGCATCACGAGGCTGTAACTACGGGGCATTTCAAAGATGCAAGCCCCCTACCTTCAATGGTAATGGCACTACTACTGCTGCTTACCGATAGGAGAGGGAGATGGAGGCTATACTGGATATCGGCAAGTGCCGAGAGGACCTGAAGGTGAAGTTTGCTTCCCACTCATTTGACTCGGCTTTATGCTGGTGGGACAATATTGTCCAAGCCAAGGGTAGTCAGGCAAATGGAAGGATGAAGTGGGTGGAGCTGAAGAAGTTGGTAATTGATGAGTTTTGTCCTAATAGAGAGATGGATAAGGTTGAGAGGGAGTTCCTGCAGCTGGAGGCAGGTACAATGACACACTAATAGTACACCGCCAAATTCAACGAGATGGCATGGTTGGTGCTAGATCAACTGACGCCTCTATCACGAAAGATCAAGAAGTATATTCAAGGCTTGCCAGCAAACATTCACTAGCACCTTATTATGGTCCGGCCGAGTACGTTTAGGTCGGCAGTTGATTTAGCGGGAAGGTTGTATGACGAGCGTGAGGTGGGGTTGCTGAGGTGAGCAATAAAGGTGGTGGAGATCGAATTGGAATGGGAAGCGATTTGGATGTGGCGGGGTTGCTCCAAGCAACAAAGGTGCATGGGTGGATGACCGACGTGTGGTCACATCCTGTGCGTGGATGAAGAGGTGTGGCAAGTGTGTAAAGGAGCACACCGGAGAGTGTAGGTGGGGACTGAACGTGTGCTTCAAGTTTGGGAAGCCTGGTCATATGGCGAGAGAGTGCAATGCGGGGAGGTGTTTTAACTGTGGTGGGGAGGGCCACATGAGCAAGGATTATAAGAAGCCGAGGGCTGAAAGTTCAGGAGCGAATAAGGTTGGAGGAGAAAGGTAGAGGGCGAGTGGCAGAGCGTTCACGATGACGCAGGAGGAGGCTAGGACAGACCCGGATGTTGTGTGAGGTATGTTTCTAGTGAACCAAACTCTAGCTTATGTGTTATTTGATTCTGGTGCTAGTAAAAGTTTTACTTCTGCTGCTTTCTGTGCTAAATTGCTTGTTAGAAGTAGGAGTATAGATAATCCTTTCGATGTAGAAACTGCCATAGGTAAGTCTATCAGGATTTCTGAGATGATAGAAGCTTGTGACGTAGAACTTGAAGGTAGTAAGTTTCTTGTTAGACCCTTCGTGATGACCTTAGGCGGGTTTGATGTAGTCCTAGGAATGGATTTGTTGGCGGACTACTAGTCGAACATTGTGTGTCGCAAGAAGATGATTCGATTGACAGCGCCTGATGGGAGTTTGGTGACGGTCTATGGTGATCGGGTCACTACGATTCCAAGAGTGATTTCGATGTCGGTGGCGGGAAAGTGTATGAGGTGTGGATGTAGTGCCTACTTAGCCTACGTGAATGATGTGGATACGCCAACACCACAACTGTCCGATGTACCGGTTGTGTGTGACTTTCCAGATGTGTTCCTAGAAGATTTATTAAGTGTGCCACTCGACCGTGAGATCGAGTTCTAGATTAACTTGATACCAGGTGCTCAACCTATTGCTAAGGTACCGTATCGGTTGGCTCCGACCAAAATGAAGGAATTGATGGAGCAGTTGTAGGAGTTGCTTGATAAGGGGTTCATTAGACCGAGTATCTCTCCATGGGGTGTCGCGGTCCAATTTGTGAAGAAGAAAGATGGTAGTATGAGGATGTGCATAGACTACCGCGAGCTAAACAAGTTGACGGTGAAGAATCGGTACCCCTTACCAGGAATTGATGATCTGTTTGATCAGCTCCAAGGTGCCACTTGGTTCTCAAGGATAGACCTTCGATCTAGTTACCATCAATTGAAGGTGAAGGAGCAGGATATTTTCTAAAACAACTTTTCTCATGCGTTATGGACACTACGAGTTCCTCGTTATGTCTTTTGGTTCAACCAACGCGCTAGTTGCTTTTATGGACTTGATGAATCGAGTGTGTCGGCCGATGTTGGATAAATCAGTGATTGGGTTTATTAATGATATCTTAATTTATTCGAAGAGCAAGGAGGAGCATGTCGGTCACATTCGAGAGGTGTTAGAGACATTGAGAAAGGATAAGTTGTATGCTAAGTTCTCCAAGAGCGCATTATAGTTACGCGAAGTTTAGTTTTTGGGTCATGTAGTGAATCATGAGGGGATTATGGTGGCCCCGGCAAAGGTGGAGGCGGTGATGCATTGGAAGTCTCCGAAGACGCCATCCGAGATTCGTAGCTTCTTGGGTTTAGCGGGCTATTACAGAAGATTCATCCAAGACTTCTCTAAGATAGATTCTCTGTTGGCTAACTTGACCCGCAAAGATGTGAAGTTTGTATGGGGTCAAGATCAGGAGAAGGCGTTTGAGGAGTTAAAGCCGAGGTTGCCTCAAGCTCGAGTCTTATAATTACCCAAAAGAAGCGAGGATTTGGTGGTTTATTCAGATGCTTCTTACTCGGGGTTGGGATGTGTGTTGATGCAAAGAGGATAGGTTATAGCCTATGCATCCTCATAGCTAAAGGTTCATGAGGTCAATTTTCCTACTCATGACTTGGAGCTAGCAGTTGTGTCTTTGCGTTAAAGATTTGGAGGTACTACTTATACGAAACAAAGTACACCATATTTACCAACCATAAGAACTTGAAGTATTTCTTCAAGCAAAAATATTTGAACATGAGGAAGAGGCGATGGTTGGAGCTCATAAAGGATTATGATTGTGAGATCCAATACCATCCAGCCAAAGCCAACGTGGTGGCGGATGCCCTTAGCCGAAAGGAGAGACCCGAGCCGATTTGGGTGAAGGCTTATCAGTTGGTTATGACCTCCGATGTGATAAAGCAAGTTAAGGAGTTTCAAGATGAGGCATTGAAGGAAGATCATCTTAACTCTGAAAGTATGAGAGGTCTGGTCGTAGAGTTGGGTGAAAACACACTCGGTGTTAGAACCCGATTCAGACGAATGTGGGTTCCTCTTTTTGGGGATCTATGTGGGAAGATTGTGGATGAAGCTCATAAGACTCAATACTCTATTCATCACGGTGCCACGAAAATGAATCAAGATATGAAGAAAGATTATTGGTGGTTGGGTATGAAACGCGATGTGGCGGAGTATGTGAGTAAGTGCCTTACTTGTTTACAAGTGAAGGCCAAACATCAGAAGCCTTATGGGAAGATCCAATCGTCGGATATACCGGAGTGGAAGTGGGAGCATATCACCATGGACTTTATTACGAAGCTACCGCGTACCGCGCGAGGGTATGATGCTATATGGGTGATAGTTAATCGTTTGATGAAGAGTGCTCACTTCCTACCAATCCGCGAGACATATTCATCCGAGAGGTTGGTGGATCTGTTCACTAAAGAGATTGTAACTCGTCAAGGTGTGCCGGTGTCTATTGTGTCTGATCGGGACACTAGGTTTACATCTATATTTTGGAATAAATTCCATGACGCGATGGGGACGAGGTTACATATTAGAAGGCTTATCATCCTCAGACGGATGGTTAGTCGGAGAGGATGATTCAGATGCTAGAAGATATGCTTTGGGCATGCGTCATTGATTTCGGAGGAAGTTGGGATGACCACTTACCGTTAGCTGAGTTCTCATATAACAACAATTATCATGCTAGTATCGGTATGCCCCTTTATGAGATGCTATACGGTAGGAGATGTAGAACACCCGTTTGTTGGGGTGATATTGTTCAGAAAGCGTTAAGAAGTATAGAGGAAATCAAGGCTACGACTGAGAAGCTCGAAAAGATCAAAGCCTATATGAAGGTAGCCAAGGATAGGCAGAAGTCGTATGCCGATAAGAGACGTAGACCGATTGAGTTCCAGGTGGGTGATAGAGTTATGTTGAAAGTCTCACCTTGAAAAGGTATCAATCGGTTTAGAAAGCAAGGCAAGTTGAGCCCAAGGTACATAGGGCCATTCTAAATCATTTCTCGAGTAGGAGAGGTGGCCTATAGGTTGGAACTACCCGATGAGTTAAGTGGAATTCACCCGAGATTCCATGTATCTCATCTGCGGAAGTGTTTAGCTAATGAGGATATGGTCGTACCACTGGAAGATATTAAAGTTGATCAAAGGTTCAATTATGCGGAGCAATTAGTGGTTCCTCTTTTGTGTGTGTAAAGTGGAAGCACAGGAAGGGATCTGAGTCTACGTGGGAAACTGAAGAGGAGATGAGACAGCATTACCCACATTTGTTTGAGGAATAACAAGTTTCGAGGATGAAACCTATATAAGAGGGGTGGACTTGTAACACCTAGTTATTTCTTTTAAAGACATGAAACAAAGAATAACAAGTGCAGAAAAGAAAGAAAAACTATATACCCAAGTTGAGGGGTAAAAAGTGTCCAAAAGTACAAAACTTTCAAAAAGGTGGTGTAAAAGTAGGAATGGCCGCCCATAGTGTGCACACACATCATTTCTTTCGATTTTAGAGAGAGAGAAAGAAAGAGCTGAAAACTTTTGGATATTTGAAGAACAAGAAGAAGAATCCGAATTCAATGTAAGAATTTGGTGTTTTGATTGTTCTTAACCAGTCTTTTACTCAGTTGTATGCTTATATGTGTTGTATGTTCGTTTGTGTGTATTTTTGGTGGGTTTTAGGTGTTTGAGCTTTTAGAAAATAGGTTTTGAAGGAAGTCATACCCAAGAGCTTCTAAGGTGAGTTCTAGAACCCCCTTTTTACATGTTTTAAACTAATTTTGGGGCTGGAAATGCATGTATGAACATTTTTATAAAATGGGTTTTCACCCGTATGTATGTATGTGAATGTGTATGCGGGTGGGTTTGATTTTGGGTGATATGATGTTATGATGTTGCCATTTTCTTTTTTTAATGCTTAGTATGTAAGGTTTAAACTCAGAACATGTTAGATGATGATTGGGGACAAAATTAAGTTGTTTAAGTGTGAATTAGACCGCCCATGCGTCCAACAGAATAAACTTAGTGTTCCCATGCGCCCAACAGAATAAACTATCTAAGTGTTCCCATGCACCCAAAGTTCAGGCGCCCAAATAGTGTCCATGCGCTTAGAATTAGGCTGAAATTTACTAAGTGTCTAGACGCCTAGAAAACCCATGCCCCTAAAAGGCCATGCGCCTGCATAGTGCCCATGCGCCTAGAAATGTGCCCAAAACGCCTAAGTGTTTTCCATATGCTTCAATTGTGACCATGCGCCTAAAAGTTCCCCATGCGTCTAAGTGTTCCCCATGCGCCTGAAAGGCCATGCGCCTAAGACTTAGATTTATTTTCTGATTTTTGGAGAAAAAGTGAAATGTAGACTTTGACTTGGAATGTTCCTGGGGTGAAGTAAGTTGAATTTTGATGATGAATGAGGTATGTATGATGATTGTTATGTCTCGTATGATGGTTCCTTGTATGGTAATGTTTTGCTTGTTTATGTTTATGTTTATGTTCCTTATTATGTACGTTTTTTTTTCATGGCTATACGTTGAATGTTTATGAATGAAATAAGAAGTATTATGTAACATAAAGTGGAAGATAATAAAAAGAGGAACATAATGAAAGAATGCATGCATTCATGAATGAATGATAAGTACGAAAGTCTTGCAAGCAAAGTATGGAGGTTCACACCCAATGAAGGGTGTTAGCTCAACTGTGTGCGGGTTAGCTACCCCGGAAGGATGCACACTGCGGTCTAATCCTTGTGATTGACCATACGTATGGGATCCTTGTCGCTTGCCCCAAGTACTGGAGTTAGCTTCGTGCACAATGTTCAAGGTCTTTGATAGACCATAGGCCCAGTAACCAGCTTCGTGTATAATGTTCGTGGTATAGCATATAGCATTGGTCCACAATGAAAGAGAAATTATAGTGATGAGTGTACTTGCCCTAGGTACTGGAGTCAGCTTCGTGCACAATTTTCGAGGTCTTTGATAGACCTCAGGCCTAGTAACCAGCTTTTGTCATAATGTTCGAGTATTGTACAAAAGATAAGTCAAGAAGATTATGAGTGAAAGTGAATTATATGGTAATGATGATGTAAGTTGAATGAACGAAAGTTAACTAACGAAATATGAAGATAAAATGATATCATCTATGTGTAAGTATGATTTTTGATCGCATAAGAATGTAAAGAATGGTTTTAAACGAAAGTAAAGTATATTTTATTTTAAAACTAAAACTGACTCAGCAACATTTACTTTTATTTGTTTCCAGTTGGCAGGGAATGGTTGCTGAGGATGGCATAGGGCGGCTACTTGGCTCATTTTGGATGGCATCCATATTGTATAATGTTTTTGTGATGTAATGCAACAAGTTATTTTGTAATCAATAAACGATGTATTATTTTTCAAAAGAAATTATAATGAAATGAAATGGTTGTTTAAATGTTTCTGCTATAATGTTTTATTAAAGTGTTATCCTTCTTGATATTTGTAAGGATTAAATGTAAGGCTGATGCAACCTAAACACCCAAAGTCTCTCTAGCATGCATGCACAAGTGTACTAAAGTGGAATGCTTTGGAAGTTTCACACTCTGCCTTAGAAAATACTCTAAGTGTGAAACCTTCTGAAGCCAAGATCAATATTTTTGGAAGCCAAATATGAAGTCTTCCAAAGCTTCAAAGACAGTCTTTTGAAGCCAACATTTGAAGACAGATTTGTTCCAAAGACTTTTGAAATATGCTTTATCTGATGTACCTTTCATATAAAGCTAGACCCCTTTCTGCTGCAACTCTATAAAGTGACCAACTTACATAATTTGGTGAAAACATCCATGCTTTTGGTAATGGTACATTGAGGTTTTGAGTCTGTTCTTTCTACTTCATGTACTTTTATCTTTTTTGTAATATATTAGGATGTGAGCTATGGCATGTCATCATCACTAGTCAAAAGGCAAATCTGCCTTTTGACTCTGCATTTTATAGTTGTCTAGTCAATTGTATCCAGCTGGCTTTCAAAGTATGGCCGGATGTAGGATGTAGTATATGTATCTCAAGTACTTGTATCTTTCAGTAGTGCTAAGTACCATTTGTAATAGAAATTGAGAAGTAATATACAACATTCTTGAAAACCAATTACTTGTATTGTTTTGTCATCTTGTTCTGTCTCATATTTACTTATGTTCTTAGTATTTGCTACTAAGCATTTATTAGTTCCCTATTTGATATGTTAAGTGTTCTAAGAAACTCTCCTCATTGTGTTGTTGTGTTTTAAGTGCATACCCTTAACCGGTCCTACATTTGGTATTAGAGTGTTTCAGGCTCTTGATATAACCAAAGTTGATATGGAAACTCAAATGGCAGCTATTACCAAACCATCTTCACTAGTTCCCTAACCATCTTAAGAACCCTCATACACACACAAAATACTTAACAACTCAAATGGAAGCTATTACCAAAGTTGATATGGAAACTGGAACTATGACAAAGTCTCCACTGATCACTCCTGAAGACTTTGATACTTGCTGTCAAAGAATGGAAGGCTTCATCAAGTCTCAAGACTCCGGGATGTGGGACTCTATTGTTGAAGGACCTTACATACCAAGCACCACTATTGCTACCGGTGGTGGTTTGATTCCTAAGGCTGTGGCTGATTACTCTGAAGAAGACAGGAAAAGAATAGAGATTGATTAGAAAGCCATGACAGCTTTTCAAACTGCTCTTCCAAACTCCATCTATAGAGGCTTCAAGAAGTGCAAAACTGCCAAACAACTATGGGAAGCACTGAAGCTCATGTATGAGGGGTCTACTGAAGCAAAGGAGAATAAGAAGGATCTCCTAAAGCAGTAGTTTGAAAACTTCACCTTCAAGGTAGGTGAAACCATGACTCAATAATACTTCAGGTATGTTGAGATTGTGGACACACTAATGGATGTTGGAGTAAATCTTGAGAACAGGGACATTGTAAGGAAGTTTATGTCCTCTCTTCCTAAACAATGGACACATTACTGTGTTGTTATCAAGAGAACTGAGAACCTTAAGACTCTTACTCTTACAGAGTTGTATGGTATTCTTAATGGCTACCAGATGGAGAAGAACATGCAAAACTCATCTAGTAACTCCAGCAATCAACTGAGTTCAGCCTTCCATGTGGTTGAAAGGGATAGCATTGTACACAACATCATCTTATATGCTACCCTGACAACTCACAAAAGGGCCCCTTCATCACTTTCCTAGAGACTCCAAGGGAAAACTACACTCAAGGAAGTCCTTTAAAAGAGACAAGTTCTTCTTACGCCTTTGTCTTCGCTGATGAAACATTAGGCAACTTTCTCTTCACTCTTGATGATTTGGACTGTATCCATCTAGATGATCTGGAGTACATGGAGATAGTCCAGCAGATGGCTCTTCTCACTCATAGAGCCAAGAAGTTCTACAAGAGGACAATGAGAAAGTTTCCAAGCAATGCAGCCAATGGAAAGTTTGGGCTGGATAAAAGCAAAGTAAAGTGTTACAACTGTAACTAGATGGGACACTTTGCAAGGGAGTGTAAGGCACCAAGGACAAATGGTGGGCAAGCACAAACCATACCAAACTACACTAGGAAAGCCCCCAGAATGAGAAGCCAAAGCAGCAAGTTGTAGTTGTTGTTGAAGAATGAGGCTTTGACTGGAGCTTTCAGGTAGAAGATGCATCTCCAAAACAAGCACTCATGGTGGACCACAATGAAGCCAAGGTATTGGAACATCTTTTTACTCTTGAATGCATTGCTAAAGTCAATACATACAAGTCCTATAACTTAGAAATGAGATCTGATCTTGAGTCCTTAAATATCTTAAAAGCTGACTTCAAAAGAGCTGAAAATGATTATAAACTAAAGATAGAGGACTTAGAGAATACCATTTCAACTCTTAAACATGAGCATACAAACTACAGGAATCGGATCAAAGACGTCATTACTAAGTTAACTGAATGCCAGGCTGAGCTTGTGATTAGCAAAGCCAGGGCAAAAAAATGTGTTCTTGAAGAAGAGACCTTCAAGAACATAATATCCTCATCCTTGCATGCAAAAGTTTGTTATCGAAATAAGCAGGGACTGGGATCTTGTGAGATAGCTCCTCCACACACAATATTGTCTGTAAGATCTCCTAGGTGTGGAACTTGTGTAGATGAGCTTCCTCTTATAGATCCTGTGACTGAAGAGAATGAAGAGGAGATGGTGGAGAATGGCTCTGAAAAGAGTGAGGAAGAGCATTCTAAAAAGGGTCACCATCCCTCTGAGGAGAGCAAAGCTATTGGGATGACCAAGTCAAGGAGAAAGAACTTGATCATGAAGGCCAAAAGAAAGTCCAAAAAGGCTCAAGAGAGTAAGGCCTCCTTCAATACTGCAAAAGAAACAAGTCTTCATCTCTACAGGATTTGAGGTGGTTAAGACTGAAGACATTAACCTAAACTCTTCTACCAAGATTTATGGTTCATCTTCAAATCATCTCAGCACCAAGAAGAAGGCTGATCTGTTGTGTACCACTACTACACAGCCTAAACCATCCAACTCCAAGAACAGTTCACAGCCCAAAAGGACTGTTTCGGCATCTGCAAGATGAAGGTGGAGAAGGGATGTGATCAAAGTCAGTCTTGTTCTCAGAAGAAAGCTCTTAGGAAGAAGAAGATGGAATGTGTTATGTGTGAGAGTACTTCTCACCTTGCTAAGAATTGTTCATACAATCCAAGAGGTACTCTTCATGTAATCAAGAATGAAACTTCCAAGAGCTCTAAGAAGCTTTCAGCTTTGGAAGGAAAATATGTTTCCTTCGGAAGCTCCAAAGTGAAGAAGAAGGCAAGTGGAAAATTACCTTCGGAAGAAAATTTGGTCTCGGAAGAAAAAAATACTTCTGAAGCACTGAAGTCTACTGCAGTGCTAGCAGGATCTTCCGAAGGTCCAGTCATCAAAACTTCCAATGCCACATAAGCTTCCGAAGTGTTGAAGGTCAAGTCCAAACTTCCAAAGGTGGTGTGGAAGTCAAAGAAAGACCAAGTGACTGAAAGTTTTACATCAACAACAACAAAAGATCCTCAAAGCACAACTATAGGATCTATCACTGTTTCATTACCTTCTACTTCCTTTGATAAGCCCAACACCAATAAGGCTTGGGTTTCCAAATGTAACTAATCAAATTCTTTGTGCAAGAACAGCTCAAGACAAACAAGAATGTCTGGATCAGTGATAGTGGTTGTTCTAGGCACATGACAGGCAATAGGTCATTACTCCAAAACATTGAAAGAATTGATGGAGGGCCAGTTGCCTTTGGAGGAGATGAAGGAGGTTACATTTCTAGAAGGGGAAGGTCACAAATGGTAAGCTCAGCATTGAGAAGGTAAACTTTTTCAAGGAGCTTGGGTACAATCTTCTGAGTGATCCTAATTTTGTGATCAGAGTCATAACATTCTCTTCATTGAGCATGAGTGTATTGTTCTCAGGCCCAGGGTGGTTATTCCTTATGAGCAGGAAAGGAAACATGTACAAGATGGATTTGCAAGAAACAACTTCCTCGGGAGAGGTTTCATGCTTTCTATCTAAAGCCAATAGTGATAGTCTTTCCTATGGCATAAAAGAATATTCCATGTAAACTTTAAGAACATGAATAAACTAATTAAGAATGATTTGGTAACTGGAATGCCAAAGAAAGAGTTTACAAGTGATAATCATTGTGTTGCATGCCTGAAAGAAAAGCAACATAAGGTATCCCACAAGCCTAAGGAAAGAAACTCCTTCACTACACCCGTACACTTGTTACATAGGATCTATTTGGCCCTACCAGTGTAATGAGTCTAGGAAGGACCTCTTACTGTTTGGTGATCATAGATGACTTTACAAGATTCACTTGGGACTTTTTCCTTAAAACTAAGGATGAGACTCCTGAGACTCTAAAGAATTTCATCTTAAAGATTGAGAATCAATGTGATCACAAGGTCAAAACCATAAAATGTGATCAAGGAACTGAATTTAAGAACCAAATCCTTGATACATTTTGTGATGAAAAGGGTATTACAAGACAATATAGTGCTCCCAGGACTCCACAACAAAATGGTGTTGCTGAGAGGAGAAACA
>BJCM01222559.1:0-10766 GCA_018326385.1 Flaveria bidentis | reverse complement strand
AGTAATGCATAGTTGTTTATGTCATTTAAAATCATGTGTATT
Source organism: Flaveria bidentis (assembly GCA_018326385.1). Classification (NCBI taxonomy): domain Eukaryota; kingdom Viridiplantae; phylum Streptophyta; class Magnoliopsida; order Asterales; family Asteraceae; genus Flaveria; species Flaveria bidentis. Next base: position 10,724 of record BJCM01222559.1, on the reverse strand, counting down.
TGAATATTGTATCAAACTAATGTACATAATGTTTATATTTTGTTAATGTGTTTTTGTTTAGATTATTGACTAATGGTTGATGTGTTACATGTTTTAAATCAAGCAGATCCAAATTTTCAAAGAGATGAATACGACATTGCTCCCCTCCAATAGATCAAGACTCAACTCACAATGATTCTTGATCTGTAAGGGATAATCAGGAGATCTATGAGTTACACTCCTGAAGAGGGAGAAATAATTTATGATCTCACTAATGAGCGATTGGCCGAAATGTTTCGAGTCAATCCTGACAAGATCGTGAAGGATGCTCCTACCGTAACCGTGGAAAGTGACGATGAGATAAATGAATTAGACGAGATAGAAATTGAGGATGTCACAACCCAACATTATCCAAAGTATACTGAAAACGAAGGTAATGCAGTTCCCAATCTGGGAGACACCTTGGTCAGTGATACATTCGAAACTCCGGATAAAATGAAGCAGGAGTCAGAGAAGGACAAAGAGAAAGCCCAAGCCTCAAACGCTGGTCTCAACATCAAAAAGGCTGAATGGGCAGCATGCTTTGCAGAACTCAGAGCCCAGCGCAGTGCTCCAAAGTCAACTATCTACACGAAACTCTATAAAGTGAAGAAGCATCACAAGGTGTGAGGAAAATTATAGTGTGGGCCTATTTTTTAGATCTTAAAGTTTATGTTATTGAAAGAGAGAGAAAGGGATCGAGTACTTCATATTCCCACACGATCTGAAGACTCTTCCGGGTTTTGAGCTTAACCAGCTAGCAAAGTTGAAGTTGCTATACGCTAACCCTCGTAAGATGTGAGGCTGGTTTCAAGTTGCTTTAAAGTGAGAGTACCACACGAGGTGGATCAACTTCAAACCTCAACAACCAACAAGGTATATCAGAAGATCTGAAGTTGATGCCATTACTAGAAAGCCAAAAGTAGTGCTGAAGTGGAGTCCTCCGCGAACGATGTCAAGAATCCCTCTACGGGAAATGCCACAAGACTTCACTCCTCACTTTAAGTGGTGGTACTATGATTGGAGGACAGGTGAGGCGGTCATAGTGCTGAACAAAAATAGAAATATGGATACTATCAGGGTATTTGACCCCATGTGGCTCACTAACTTGTCTGCTGATGATGTTTACACCTTATACAAGTGGCCACTGTTCTATAATGCGCAAGATATTGAACAAGCCCTCCAATTCCAAAATGTGATCAGACTCTGCTTTGCATTTGAAATACATGCAGGAGTTACAAGAGAGGAGAAGTACAAGAAATATGAGGAGCTTATGATGAATGTAAGACAATTGATGAAACTAGGTCCAAAGGGGAGTTTATAGATACATGTGTACCTAGTTTCTGAGCTTAATGTAATATGTCTTCATTATCTTACATATATGTAATTGAATGGGTACTTAATGAAATACAATATGTGGTTATGCTTATAATGTTTATTTTTTCATTGATTAGTAGTTTAACGCTTATTGAACTGACTATATAGGTTTGTGGTTGTTTGAATTAATCTTAGTAATGTAATGATTATGAAATATATTCAAACTTAGTAATATGAAGTTCTCATGCGAATGGCCCATGCTAATGGACCATACGAATGAACAACTTCATATGAATGGCTCAGTCGCACGACTGAACCAGGAGACTGGATCAGTCGTACGAGTGTAACATGAGATTGACTCTGTTGCACGACTGAACACTCTGTCGTACGAATGGTTCAACCGCATGGCTCAATCTCACGACTGAACCATGCTAATGGTTCAGTCGCCCGAATGAGAAACCCAAACCTATAAATACCACTTAATTCATGGAAAAATGTAAGAATTGAGAACACTTCGAATCCAGATGTACCCTAGCCGTCCAGAGACCTCTAAGAGCCTATTCCAAGTTCATAGATCGCACTAGATCGATTCCAAATCGTTCTTAACGTTTAGATTCAATCTAAAATTGTTTCTACGTGCATTCTCACTGATTGGATCGCCAATCAAATAGGATTCCGCACTATTTGATCGGTATACACGTTTATCAGTTAGTATTTGTTCATTGCACATGTGTAAGAATTGAAAGACTTTTACATTAAGAACATAAACTAGGAACATGATGAATCAACAAGGTTGGAGTGTGACAACGGGCATGTAACAAACATGATATCTGGTTTGTTGGTTGTAACATACATGAGAGATCTAGTGATGGCTATGTTCTTCTACTGATTAACTGCTTCCCCCACCAATTTAGGAATGAAAGAACATGTATTAGACATGGGGTTTTATAGTTTTAGCATTAGTAGATTGAAATCTTACTAAGATGTCCTACACATACTTACACTAATCTATGAATATACCATCTGAGGTTTGTTTTACTTGCAGCCCTAAAAAAGAAAGTGAGATCTCTCCTATTGAACTCATCTCAAACTTCGACTTCATGAGACTTTCAAAGGCTTTGCACAATCTCTTATTTGTAGACCGAAATATGATATCATCTACATATACTTGTACCAGTATATATAATGTCCAAGTCAACTTTCTTGATGAAGAGAGTTTTATCTATAGATCCTCTGGTATATCCATTTTTAGTAGAAAGATAGAGATTGTGTTGTACCATTTCCTTAGAGCTTGATGAATACCATAAAGAGCTTTATCAAGTTTGCAAATATAATCTGGATACTGTGGAATCTTCAAAGCCAGGAGGTTGGCAGACGTAAACTTTTTCATCAATCTCACCATAGAGGAATGTACTCTCAACATCCATCTGAAACACCTTGAATTCTTTAGAGGCAACAAACACAAGAAAAATCCTAATTGCTTCAAACCTTGCAACATGAGCAAAGTCTTCATCATAATTGATCCGTTCTTCTTATGTGTACCATTGTACCGTAAGTTTGGCTTTGTTTTTCAAAACAATACCCTTATCATCCGTCTTATTTTGGAATACACATTTAGTCCATATTATAGTCTTCCCCTTAGGAAGTACAAGTAGTTTCCAAACTGTATGTTTAGCAAATTGAAGAATCTCAACATGTCACACCCCAACCATGACGGTGGAATCATCGAGATATGAGGGTTAAGATTGTTCACAACCACATAACGGTATTATTTAATCCAAATATTATAATCATAAGTTCCAAAAGTAAATTTCAAACATAAGTCTCAAATATGAAAATAAACATAACGTAACATGAAATAATCCAAGGCAATTCATTTATTTAACTAGGTCCAATCCTAGATTAGAGTAAGCTTCAAAGAAGACATCAAACTTGTGTGTTTCATGAAACATGTTAAAAATAAAAAGATGAACAAAACGTTTGTGAGATTTCGATAGTTTTCATACATTCATATATAAAAGATGGCGATTCATGTCATAAGTTAGTGAGCAAAGTAACTAGGGATGTGTGACAAATGTAACAATCAAACCTTTATAGTTTACAAGATTACACGTTTACAAGATTATATGATTAGCTAAGTGTACTTGGATTAACCAAGCAGGCTTGTCAGGCCCATAGATCTATGACGTCGCTAGGCTAGCAATAGTTAATGATCGTACATATAATAGTTAACACATGGTAATTATTAAAGTTCAACTAACCATAACAAACAAGGTGAATTGCCCAAGTGTTTACAAGATTCAAATGAGTTTACAAGTTCAATAGTCATAAGGTAATATGTTTCACCCCAAAGTGTAAAAATAAGCAAAAGGGGTATAGAAATACTCACGTGGCTAAACAAAATATATAAGAGGTGACTAATAAAAATAATAAGCAATGTTCCAAAGTAATCCTTCCCGAGATACCTAAACATTTTTTAATATTTACAAGGATTAAGTTAAATGATACTTTTAACGATTTAATGAGTACTAGGGTTTTAAGGAGAATTTGGGGTTTTGATAATACTTGCTAGTAAAACACTTTATTTAATTGTAAAGAAGAGAATCATACTAATTAAATAGTTTGTCATAAAAAATAAATTTATAATAATCAACAAAGCTTAAATATATAAAGTGTAATATCTTTTTATATTCTTTTGTAAAAATTATAGTTTTAATCAATAATGTTTGAACTAATAAAAATTTTGGTGATATACATCATCATTTAAAGTCTATTTTATAAAATATCCTAATTATAACCTTTATTTCATAGAAATTATCAAATTATCTAAAGAAATAATTTTACAGAAACTTACTAAGTGACCTTAAAAATAATAATGGTTACAAAACATTTTTTATAATTTTAAGAAATTTTTCAATATTTTTATAAGCCAAAAAACATTAAATAATATGTGACGTTGCCCATGTTCGAACCCGGGACCTCTAGGAAAAGGGTGTAGTGTCTTAACTAGTGAACCAGGGTAGTGGCCTTGGTATCACTTGGTTTTAAAATCTTAAAAACATAACAAAAAGAAAACCCCCAAATTCGGTTAAACCCTAGAACACTTTGATCCAAATTGAAGTTCAATTCGATTTTGTAAGTGACTTAAATCATGGGGCTTTTGTTCCCCATGCATAGACGAGTGGTTAGACGTGTTCAATTACCTGTTTTGATTCGAGATGTTATCAAGAACAATTAAAGAACAAGCCGCGGCCGAAGGTGCACGATTGTTGTGTAATTGTCGATGATAATTCAATTAAACTTGTGGGTAGCTTCGAATGATGATTAGGACTAAATGCCCTTATCAATTCCAGGTATTGATTACCTGTTGATGGTGTTCGAGTATGTTGCAGGTCGTATTTTTAGAGAGAGCTGAATGTGTAATTTTTGTGTGGTTCAGGTGCAATCGAGAGTTGTGCACGATTTGGTATAGTTAGATGATTTTTTAGGTTCATTTAATTGGATTATTATTGAGGTTTAATGCCCAAACAGCTATGGATTTTAAGGTGCTATGGTTATAAATTCGATTGGGTGGTATCAAATGTTTAATCCTCAATTATTAGATGCATTAAAGTTCGAATCACGCATACGAAATGATTTGAATCGGTTTTGTGCTTCGAAACCGAGTGGTTTTGGTGTTTTGAAGCTCGCCGGACTTCGGCCGAAGGATGGCCGGTGTCCAGGCCGGATATATGGGGGTGGGCGGGGGGTTTGGGTTGTAACTTTAAGATGTTACACATTGGCCCCTTGAAGTTTGATTTGCTATTATTTTATGCACATAACTTGTTTTTAAAGTTTATAAAATGATTAAAACAACCCTATAATCTTAATTAAGTTTTAAACACTTTTAAGTTAATAATTTTTTATAAATTATTATTATTACTAGTATTATGATTATTATTAACAACATTATTATGATTATTAATATTATTACTATTTTAGTTATTATTATTGTATATAATTTAATTGCTTATATTATTAACTTTTAATAAAGCAAACAAGCATAAACTGCCCACAAGTTTCATAATTAACCACAATAGTCCTTACAAGAATAAACGAGGATAACATACAATTAACGAAAAAATACGAGATGTTACACAACATGCATATCTTCTACCCAACTATTATCTCTTAAGGCCTCATCAACTTTCCTTAGTTCTAGTTGAGAAAGAAAGCATGAGAACACACAAATGTTTGCTTCATTCACCATGCTTCTTGTCTTCAAACTAGCATCTACATTGCCAATGACATTCTCAAGTCTTGGGATTACTTAAAGTTGATAAGATAGATCCAAGTTGGAGAAATTTGTTTCAAGAAGTTCAATAGATGGATTAACTGATTAAACTGTTGAATTGACTCTATCTTCAGCATTTGTCATACTAGGTTCTTTGTCAAGAGATTGTCTAGTACCAAAATAATCATGAGACTCTTCATCTAATGAATCATAATAAGGAAGTGATGGATGACCCATATTGTTTGTTGTACTAGCATTTTCTTCTGGTTAATGTGGCTAAAATATATCAGAAGATGACTTGTCTTGACTAAGTCCCTATGATAAATCTACCCTATGGTCTTTAGTACTTGGGACTTGTATGTCCATTGACCCATTGAAAGGATCTCATAAAGCATTCTCAATGAAATAGTTAAATGCATTTGTGAATCCATTTAGATCAAACAACCAACCTGGGGTATTTCCAACACTATTTGATTAATTTTCATTAAATATGATATTTTTAGATTCCTTAATAGTCTAGTCAAGTTTATTGTATACTTTACAACCTTTAGCTTATGATGAGCATCCTACAAAGAACCCATCAACTAAATTCTCAACAAACTTGGATAAACAATATTTGGTATTTAGAAGGGTGCATGGACAACCAATGGGTCTTAGGACCTTATGAATGTTCTTCTCTTATGCCATAATTCATAAGAGGATTTTCCATGTGCCTTGACTATCAACACCCTTTCCTAAACATAGCATGCAGTGATGATTACATTAGCCCAAAATATTATAGGAAATTTAGAGTTAGAAAGCATGGTCTTTGTAGCCTTAATAATGGTCCTACTTCTCCTCTCGGTAACTCTATTATGTTGAGTTGTTCTCGGAACACTATATTGCCTTGCAATGCCCTTGAATTCATAAAATGAGTCAAGGGTGTGGTTTTTGAATTCGATTCCCTCATCACAGTTCCCTAATCATATTTAATTTCTTTAACCTTTTAAATACTCTAGTTTTTAACTTTTATAGTAAACAATTGTAAAATTTTAGCAATTTCATCTTTAGTTTCTAAAAAGAAAACCCAAGTGAATATTGTAAAATCATATATTATTACCTAGCAATATGATTTTCTTCCCAAACTTACACATGTTGGCCCAAATAATTCAATGTGTAACATATGTAAAGGAGTTGTGAGTACATTCAAATCTTTGAACTTATGAGAACATCTATGTTGTTTTCCTTTTTTATAGGCAAAACAATGGTTAGCACATGCAAACTCTTTGTTCGGTTGTCCTGTGACTAACCCATTCCAAACTAGTTTATTCATGTTTTGGGATTTACTTGTGCCAATATTTTAGGCCAAAGGGAGGACTCCTTTAGTAAAGCTTTCGAAATGAAACATGATATAATTCCTAAAGGTGATGCACTATACATGTAGAGCATGTAAATATTGTCCTTTAGGTGAGCTCTTAAAAGAACAATTTCATTTGGAACTTCAAACCAAGAAGATAAGAGAATGCATTCATGCTCTGTGAGAAAAGTGTTATGTTTTTAGTCACACAACTATGGCATACTTAGCATATTATACTTTAACTCTTTCGTATAGTTCACCTTGTCAATGCTTACCTTGACATTGTTGACTATCCCCTTGCAAGTAATATATCCTCCTTTTGTATCACTTTCAAAGGCAACAAATCCATCATCGTATGGTTCTAGATTCAGAAGCCATGATCTGTCACCTATCATGTACCGGGAGCATCTACTATCCACAATCCACATGTTAGTTTTGCCATGTGGGTGATCCTACACATAAACATTTTTTAGTGATGAATGGGGACCCAATCTTTTTAGTCTTAGGTCGTCTAGTTTTCAGCAGTCTTACATCCATGGTAAGTGCTGAGGGGGTGGTGTTTGGTTTTGGGTCATCTAAGTATTTGGAAAATGTTTTTAATTTCCAGGCTCTACTTTTAACTTTGTCTGTACTTGGTATTATCCTTCTTGTGATGACCTTCTGAAGCTTTTGTAGATGGTGAAGGGTTCTCCAAAGTCATATTTCTTCTTTTGGATTGTAGTTGCTAACTTATTCGGTAGATCCTTCAGATGTGCTAATTTTGCCTTGAATTTTCCTCTTAAGATACTTAACTTCTGAACACCTATGTAACCTCCATACTTTCTTTTTTATGATTGTTTGGTGGATGCATACTTCCTTAAGTGTTTAGCCTTATTAGGATTTTTGATGGAGTGTACTAGAGGATTGTATTGATAGTTGTTTACAAAGTGATTGTCTTCCCCACACATTAGGCATGTGATTTTCATCTACTTCTTTATTGACTTCATTATCTATCTAATCTCTTGTAGCTTCTTCTTCATCTTTTCATTCGTGTCTCCATCTATTCCACCCATTCTTTTGTTTATCTTGTGGTCAGCATGCGTGGTTAGCTCTATCTTGTTCTTAGGAAACCTTTGGTTATTAATTTCTACATCTTCAAATAAGGACTTTTAAATATATGGTTGGCGTCTCAATTCTAAAGAGTTTGAGGTTCCTTCACAACAAATTCTATTGTGGTTCTTTTTGTTGTAGTTGTGCTCTGAGTGAAGCTTTGTCTTGATGGAGGGATTTGACTCGACATGCAAGTGGTTGACTTCAGAAGATGTCTTTCTTTTAAAAATTCCATCTTTTGAATCACAGTTTTCTTTAATTTTGCCTTGAGTTATTTTCTCTTCTCCTCTTTCTTGTTTTATTTTTTCCCCTCATCCTCCTTTTCTCTTTTGTCATCCTCTTTATCTACTTCCTCAACTACTCCATCCTTCTTTTCCATCTCGGGTGCCTCGATCTCTTCAGCGGATTCCCTTGTACACGTGGGTTCGGTAGATACTTGCTTCTTTAACTCGAGCTTGCCCTTAGGAGTATATGTGGAAGTGTATCTTATTGGTGCTACCATAGATTTATACCCTAAACCTATCTTGATTTGATACAAATTTGGGAATTTTATGTAAACGAAAATAATTTTTCAAACTTTTCAGTTTCAACATTGTATTTATCAGCATATGTTTTAGATCACATTATGTTGATTTCAAACTTCTCAAGAGATCATCAATTTGGGTCTCTTGGTGGGTTTGCTCATGTTTTAATTGTGAGACAATCTTTTCTAGCTCTATTATCTTTTCTTTTTAAGCCTCTATCATTTTTCATAAAATCAGTTTAAGAAGATTAATTGATTCAACATCTATCATGAGATCTAAATTTTTATTTATGTACAAGTTAACCTTAGCAATGCATTCAGGTGTATAGCAGGGTTCAGATTTTACCTAAGATAAGGAGGTTGAGTTTCCTAACATTATTGATGGGAGTAACATCTTTCACTTAGAAGTTCCATTCAATCACCTCTTCTCTTAAGGCTACAGTTGTTGTATTTCTTTGATTGAAAAAGTGTAAGGATCTTGATGAGTTGACTTTTACGGAAGGTTTGACGAACTTGGAGGAGATGGAATTGACTTTGGTGCTTTGCATTCCTTAGCAAAATGTCCTAGTAGGTTGCACTTGAAAACTCTCACTTTGCTTTTGTCAAACCCAGATCATGATCTTCTCCACGTCAAAAAAAATCGGTTCTCTTTTGAAACTTATTGGCCAAAAGGAAATCATGGCTATATGGTAACTAATGTCCATTTCCTCAAGGTCATCCAGATGAATCCACTCATGGTCTTCTTCAAAGAGATGAAATAAGTTGGTTGGTTAACTGACAAAGGTAGAGTTGGAGGGGTGTGCTTGTCAAAAGGATGGTGAGACTTGCGGATTACATCAGTCGAATGATGATTAAGATTAAGATTCAGCAGTTGGAGATTCATGGTAAGTGATCATCAGTACTTGATAAGTCACCATAAGAGTTTGATAGACTTGAGAGTGGGAGTGATAGTAAATAGGCTCATGAATGGGGGCCATGAGAGCTGATGACTTGTAGGGGTTTCAAAATCCTCAAATGGATTCTTCATCTGCATCATCTCTATTTGATAAGCACTCAGGATGTCATATAACTCCTCAATAGTTATTGTCTTCAGATTTTTAGTTCTTCTGATGAACAATGTAACTATCCATGTCTTTGGTAAGGATATTAAGAACTTTTTAAGAATATCACTATTCCTCATCTTTACACCAGCTTCATTACAAGAGTCTATAAGTTCAATATATCTAATATATGTAGTAGTCATGGTTTCTCTCCTTGTGAAACTGTTAGGATCTGGTATTTGAACAAAACACCAACTGATTAACGTGTTAAACCAAACCAAATAGTGCGGAATCCTATTTGATTGGCAATCCAATAAGTGAGAACGCACGTAGACACAATAAGGTATTGAATCTAACATCAAGAATCGATTAGGAATCGATCTACAACGTTCTATGAACTTCGAGTACAAACTTAGAGGCTTCCGGACGGCTAGGGTACGTCTGGAGTCGAAGTGGATTGAATGCTTAAGTTTTTCCACGAATTAGGTGGTATTTATAGTTTAGGGTTGCTTATTCGGGCGGCTGAATCATTAACATGGTTCAGTCGTGCGATTGAGTCATGTGGTTGGTCCATTCGCCCGACTGAGTGTTCAGTCGTGCGACTGAGGCAATCTTATGTTACAATCATACGACTGATCCAGTCTCCTGGTTCAATCGTGCGACTGAGTCATTCGCATGAAGTTATTCATGTGTATGGTCCATTAGCATGGGCCATTCGCATGATAACTTCATGTTGTTAAGTTTGAATGTATTAAACATAATAATGTTATTTATATTAAATCAATCAACCACAAACCTATATAATAAAGTCAATATGCATTGAACAAGTCCTTAATGAAATATTAAATAAGACAAATCACAAACAAATATTCTTATTTCATTAAGTACCCAGTATTACATAATTGCAAGATATTCAAGACATATTACATTGACATCAGGATCTAGGTACATATATGTATCAACAAACTCCCCCTTGGACCTAGATCTATCTATTGTCTAACATCTTTCATGATTTCCTCAAACTTCTTGTACTTAGCTTCTTTGGTGACTCCTGTGTTTATCTCAAAAGCAAAACAGAGTCTTATCACTTTCTGGAACTGTAAAGCTTGTACAATATCCTGTGAGTCG
>BJCM01222551.1:0-16411 GCA_018326385.1 Flaveria bidentis | reverse complement strand
TGTCCGTCGCTTGTCGAATAGTCTAGGCTTAATGTGATAAACCTGATATGTTGTAAACACATGAAACTGAGTCATTCGCAGGAGCATATGCGAATGAGACTCAGTCGTACGACTGAGCCAAGCTAATGGACCAGCCGTGCGACTGAGAGGTGCGATTGGGACAGTCGTACGATTGAACCATACACATGGTTCAATCGCATGAATGGGCCCAGTCGCGTCTAATATGGGCCGATGCCTATATATACCAGTTTCAATGTGTAGAAAGTAAGGATTTCAGAGAGGAAGTCTGCCCGGGGCCTAGGGCTGCCGGATGAGAGGGGAGATCATGCTCGATCTTCCCCTTGCCAAGAGTCTTGATTCTTATGTTGTAACGAGCTTGTAATCGTTAGGTTTTATCAATGAAACAATTCAATTAGAGTTCGTATTATTGTTTCTCTTGGTTTGTGCTGTTTAGTATCCTTCCGTCAAGAACATGCTCGGATGTTTATCGATCAACCGACTTCACAATCGACACAACACATAGTGCCTGAAGCCAATACTACGAAGTTGAAGATCGAGAATCTCGGTAATATAATAGTGGAGGTTGCAAAGGAGCATATGAATCTTCTAAGAGTAGTGGGACAATCGTATGATGGCCTAGTTGCTGGGAAGATCGGAAATTGTCATCTTGCAGATGAAGACTACGAGCAGGTTGACGAGAACAAGCTGGAAAGGATGGATATCATGTGGGCTTTTGCAAGTGCAGTTAGACCAGCCAAAAAGTTCGTTAAGAATACGGGATAGAATCTTGTAGCCATAAAGGACACAACGTTTGGCTTTGACAAAACCAAAGTCACTTGCTTTAACTATGGTGAAAAGGGGCATTTTAAAGGTGAATGTGTAAAGCCCAAGACAAACCTATGAGTGGAGCTACCACTTCTAGCAACGAGACAAAGGCCTTGACTGCTCAAGACGATGAAGGGCAAGATAGGACCTTCTGCTTTTTGTCTCTGGGTGAATCAAACATTGCCTGGGGTGAGGGACTGGATGATGGTTGTACGAGTGAAGGTGAAATCATAGTTTAGCAAGTAAAGTCAGATACTAAAGAAGTTGTGAACGTGGTAGAACACTTAGTTGAGGAAGAGCAGAGAACAACAAGTTCAGAATCTCCAACAACTAAAGAGTCTAACTCTACATTGATGGCTGATTCACCAGATTCCTCACAGGTAAGTACTAAAGACCAACTGTTTGAAAAACATGCTTGTATTGAATGTGACAAATTTAGAGAAAGAATTGATTTGAAATTTCCTAGGTTATTAGACCATAATGATAATTTAGTAAATGATTTACAACTGTGCATTGAAACTAATCGTATTTTAAATCAAAATGAGTGCATTTACAAAGAAAAAGTAGAACTTTTGGGTATACAACCAAAGGAAACTAAGGTTGTTGCTTTCAATCAAGAAAATGATACAAAGTTTTATTTAAATTCTTTGAAAGAAACAAAGAAAGAAAAAGTAGTTTTAGAAGTCAAAGTTAATTCATTAAACCAAAAACTCCATAGTTGGACTAGTACTTCTCATATAGTTCAACACTTAGTGAAAGAACAAAATAATGGGGAAGGGTTGGGTTACAAAGTAGTTCAACCACCACATGATAACCTGTTAAATACAATATGTAGACCTGTAAATAACAACCCAGTAAGGGATCATGTGGTGTCCACTCCTTTGGTTATTGATACTGATTCCAGAGGTAAATCATTGAAATCTGTCACTAAACAGAAGGAGGCTACTTTGAAATCAAAAGGCAAAATGTTCGTTGAGAATTTAGATGATGCATTTAAAAGGGTTAATGTAAGGTCAGGTTAACCAAAGTCTATTTTAGAACCCAAACTGACTAAATTAACCACACACGTGTTAGTTATCAAAGTCCAACCAACGGGCATGTTAAAGATGTTTCAAAAAGTTAAAACAATTAATCTTGTTAATAAAGGTGAAACATCTACATGTGAAGTGTCTAAACCCAACCAGACTCATGTCGCACCTATATCACATTCAACCCCACATAAACAGTTTCCTCAACATGTAGAAGGACGGTCATGCTACAGTTGCGGGAAAATAGGACATATTTCTTCTAATTGTCCTTATTATTAGACTCCCAGAAAGAAAATTGAACTGTATGATACAAAACAAAGTTCTTCTCAAAGGAGTTCTATTACTCCTCCTATGAGAACTAATGAACCTAATCAAACTCTAAGCTAGTCGTCTGTTTATCACAAACAGGCCTTACACAACACTGGCTTATTGAAAGAAAAGTCAAATAAGTTGGCTGATAATGAGAATAATAAAAAGAACGATATTCCCTCATCTTCAAGTGGACAGTGGGTTGAATTTATGATGTGTGATTCCTCTGGGTCTTCCAAGCCAGTTAAGGCTTTGGTCCCAATCCTAAACTAATCATTTCGTTTGAATGTGCAGGGTGTTCACTACAGTTCTATCACAAATAACTGGATTGTTGATAGTGGGGCGTCTAGGCACGTGACTAGGAACTTGTCTCTCCTCTTTAACGTCAAAAAAATAAAAGCAGGACATGTATCGTTTGTTGGGAATAAAGGAGGACATATCACTGCTCCGGGCAAAGTGGGAAACCAAAAGTCAAGTTTGATAAGGTCAACTATGTTCAACAACTATAGAACAACTTGCTTTCAGTCTCCCAGATCTCTGATAAAGGCTTCAAAGTTGTTTTTGACAACAAGAAGTTCTATGTGTTGAAGAAGGACCATGTCATTGAGGAGGATAAGGTTTTCATGTCAGCTTTAAGATATAATGATTTATATGTCTTGGATCTATTAAAAACATCCACAACTGATCACTCAGTTCAATGCTTCTTGCCAAAGACAACAGAGAGGGACTCAATATCCTGGCATAGGAGAATGCGACGCATCAATCGTAGAAAGATGAATCACTTGATTCAGAATGATGTAGTGAATGGTTTAAATGTTAAGAACTTTAAGCTTCCAGACTTCTGCATAGCTAGCAAGAAAGGGAAACAGACCAAGAAGGCTCATAAGGCAAAGAAATTTAACTCTATAGATATGCCTCTCGAGCTTCTACCCATGGATCTATTTGGTCCCGTTAGCACTAAGAGTATTGCTGGTGATTTGTACTGTTATGTAGTAATAGATTATCACTCAAGATTCTCTTGAGTGATATTTGTGAAAGCAAACCAAGAAATTTTTGAATCATTCAAACATCTGGTAACTACATTGGAATCACTCTACAAGCTGAAAGTTAGACAGATTCGATTAGACAACGACATAGAGTTCAAGAACCTGTGGATCGAGGCATTCTGTAAAGAAAAGGGGTTGTTCATCAATTTATGTTTGCCTACACACCACAGATGAATGGAGTTGCTGAGAGAAAGAATCGGTGCTTGATAGAGAAAGCAAGAATGATGCTAGCTGACTCGAAACTGCCTATCCAATTTTGGAATGAGGCACTGGAAAATGCGTGTTACGTGCTCAATCGTGTCTTAGTGGTCAAGCGACATGGGAAAACCTATTATGAGTTGATCCAGCGATGTAAACCTAACCTGGAGTATCTCGAACCATTTGATGCACCATTTATGCTGCTAAAGAAAACTCAGTATGGGAAGTTCAGTGAGAAGCTGAAGAAGGGATCATTCTTGGATACAATATACCGAACAAGAGAGTTTATAACAACTCAACGGGTCAGGTAGAGGTGTGGTGCAACATTGATGTTCAGAGATACACCACCCCTAAGCTGGAAAGGGACCTTCATTCTTTTTCGACTATGACAGACTCTTTAAGTCCTTCAACATACCTCCCTCCCTTCTGGATGATGAGTTAACGACCAGAATGATGTACGATGTCCTAGATACACAGCCGCTAGACTCGACAACATCAACTCCACTAGGTGAAACTTCTAATCCTTTAGGAGGAGCACTTGATGTATGTGATTCCTCCTCGGATGATGAAGAAATAGAGACTGAATAGGTGGACCAGGAGGAAAAGGTTCCTACCAATAAAAGTACACAAGCATAAAATCCTGATGCCTCTAACATTTCAGAACCTCATACTCCAATAACTACAGATCCTGAACCTGAGTTTAACAATCTGGATAATGAGGTGGTTGTTCCAACAACTCTCGGATCTCGGCTAAATGTTTATTATCCCTTGGACAACGTCATTGGGGATGTTAGATCTGGAGTGCAACCCAAATATTCTGAAGGTGAAATGGAAGTCGCGGAAGGACTGTTCTCTCTATCCAAGGATCTAATCATCACAGATGTAATTCTAGAACTAGAATCTGAAGTGAATAGTGAGGACTTTCTGGATCAATCTCTTGTTCAGACACCCTCTCTGCCTCTCTCACAATCAGAATCCACACTCCAAGAACCACCAAAGTTAAGCTCTTCAAAGGATAAGAAAGGGAAGAAGAAAATGACTGTGGAAGAGCTTCAGGAAAAGGAGAAGATTGAAAAGCTAAAGAGAAAAATAAGACTTCCAACTGGGAAGCTGTTAGCTGCCAGTACAAAAGTAGTTGCAGCCAACTAGGAGGCTGTCAACAACAAAAAGATTGAAGAGATCATTGACCAGCTCGTTAAGCTTGGAGCTGCCAATGAAGAAACACTCCTGCTACCATTAGAGGAGTTGGTGGAACTGGAATAGGCAACCAGGCTATAGAAAGAAGCAATAAGTTTGGCCTTAGAGGAAGAAAAAGAAAAGGAATAGAGGGAAGCTGACATGCAGCTCAGGAGGGAAAGGATAGACCTTCTAACCTCTTGAGGTTTCTCTCTTCAAGGCCTGTCTCCACACAATAATGAAACGATCCTTTGGCTCAACAACAAAGAGTAGGATCAAATAGAGAAAAAGAGAAAAAGAGTTGCAAGAGAAAAGTTGAAGGATATGAAGAAGAAGAAAGAAGAAGCAACGGTCACTGCAATGAAGAAGATTGGTGAGAAAGCCTGGATGAAAGACTATCTCCAGGCTCATGGCTTCTCTGGAAGGCAGGTGGGTCCCATGTCTGAAAGGACACTACAATGAATTGTCAGTGATTTCAAGACTGACATTCATTTGGGCAAAAGGAGAGAGATGTACAGAAGGGTACTGGGGATGAGCTTAACACAAACCACTCAAACCCAACCTGAACCAATTCCCTCTCCATTCACCATCAAAACTGAGCCATACACTCTTGAACCCACACCTTTACCCTCATCCACTTCCTCTCCTCAACCACCCAAACTACCTATCATTCAACCCAAAACACTTACCAGAACCACTACACCGCATCCTACCTAAAAACTTTCAAAACCATACCCTCAGCCTTCCAAACATCTCTCCCTTGAGGAGTTCAAGGCAATCAAGACAAAGCTCACCAACTACATAACTTTGAGTGACATCTCCTGTGAGGAAGACTCTGTCAACCTAACCTATGTTGATGGATCTTCACTTTCCCTCACAAGAGATCAATTTCTTGAACTACCGAGAGGAACACTAGACCATGCTGCAAGACTTCTAGGCCTCAACTCAGACTCATTGACTGATGAAGAGAAGAGACTAAAGAGGAAGCTGGTGACTTTGGTGGATACAAAGAAAGAGGACAAGATTCCTAGTCAGCCTCTTGTGCCTAGAAAGAAAATAATCCAGTGGAGGTTTGATGAAGCTACTCACAACTTTGTCGTGGAAAGAGAGAATGGTGAAGTCAACATGCTGAATGCCACCTCTCTACTACACTATAGCAGGTTTGATATTTCTGAGTTAGCAAAGAAACCATTCTCCAACCCCTCCAACTCTAAAACTGCTGCTCTCATCAGAAATCATCTCAGCAGTCTTCATCTTGCTGAGTTAACCGGAAAAGCTAAGACTAAAGAATAGTTGAAGTTGAGAAGAAAGGAAGACAAGGATAGACCTCCCACCAAGGGCACAACCTTTCTATAGATGGTGGAGGGTCCTGAATTGGAACCTATAGTTAGATAGGAATATGAATATAGCTCCCACAAACTAACTCTTTTTAGAGGTCCACAAAAAAGGGTATATATCATTTATGGTGACAGACTGGAGTTTCTGTCAACTAAAGATTTGTACAAACTTCTCAGCACCATATCAGGGAAGAACAAGGAAACTGACAAGTATTTACTCTCCTTGGTGTTGAAGGTTTTGAGGAGTAGAAACAAGTGAGGTTTTGGTAGCATCAGACTAGGGGGAGTTTATTGGATCAAGAAAAAGGATGGTGCAACCAAAACCAAATCACTTAGAAAAATTTTGGTGCTACTTACAAAGGCTTCCGAAGCCAAGTGTGGAACTTTCGAAGGAAGTAAAGTTCTTCCGAAGACAAAGTGAATGATCAACTTCCGAAGACAAACTCTACTTCTGAAGTCAAAGAACTTACTTCTAAAGAAACATGTCTAAGAAGAAGAAATCAGAAGATTGCTTCCGAAATATGAAGAAAGAAGAAGTCCTTAAGCCTCGGAAGGAGTAGCCTCTTCCAAAGTGTAAGTGGCTTCAGAAGTACTTGTTCTTCCAAAGCCATTTAACCTTCGAAAGACACTGTTATGAACCAGTGGACATAAGTATGGTCTCTGACACTCTGTTGCAGACCTTTAATACTGCATGGCATTTTCTCAAGGAGCCATATAGTTGAAAAACTTTACTCCACTATTCACCTTTTATGATAGTACAAGTTATCAACTTTAGTTGGTGACAAAAGGTAAGTCATGGACATGTCCTGACTACCATTTCTCAGATAAGACTTTATTTGAGATACCTTAGACTATAGATTTGTAGTATTTACTTTAGTTATAGGATCCCAACTGGTATCAAAGTATATCCAGTTGTAGGTAGTATTATATATAGTTTCTCATTGTAACTCATAATAATATGCTTGTAAGAGTCTTGTAACATTTGAGTTGAGAAGCAATATATGCAAGTACCTTGAAAATTACCACTTGTCTTTGTTTATTACTTATTATATTGTTATCAACTCTTAGGACTCTACCTTCATTAGAGTGTAGTTCGAGTGAGTTTGAGAGACAAACAAAGTGTTAAGTGACATAAACCAAACTGCTACACTCTAACAGATTCGACATTGCTGAGTTAGCAGAGAAACCATTCTCCAATCCCTCCAACTCCGAAACAGCTGCTTACATCAGAAATCATCTTAGCAGCCTTCATCTTGTTGACCTAACTAAAAATGCAAAGATTGAAGAGGAGTTGAAGCTGATAGAGAAGGAAGACAAGGAAAGGTCAACCACCAAAGGCAAGGCCTTTCTACAAATGGTGGAAGGCCCTGAATTGGAACCAATAGTTAGATGAGAGTATGATTATAACTCCAGTTAACTAACTCTCTTTAGAAGGACTCAGCAGAGGGTACATATGGTTCAGAGTCACAGACTGGATCTCCTATCCACGAATGATTTGACAAGCTTCTTAGCACCACTTCTGGGAAGAACAAAGAAACAGATAAGTATCTTCTTTCCCTGGTGTTGAAAGTTTTGAGAAGCGAGAACAAGTTAGGTTTTGGTAGCATCAGCCTAGGGGAGTTTGTTGGATCAAGAAGAAGGCTGGTGCAACCAAAACCAAACACTTAGACAATTTTTGGTACAAGTATAAAGGACTTCAGAAGCTAAGTATGGAACTTTCGAAGGTTATGGAGTTCTTTTGAAGACAAAGTGCAAAATTAACTTCCAAAGGAAAAGCTCTAACTTCTGAAGACAAAGCCTTCTCTTCCAAAGTTCAAGACATAGAAGAAATGAAAGACATTGACTTCTGAAGCGGGAGTCACCAAGCCATGGAAGAAGTAGCCTCTTCCAAAGTATAAAAGGCTTTGGAAGAACTTGTTCTTCCGAAGCCAATTAATCTTCGGAAGATGCTACTAATGATCTAGTGAAAATAATCATGGTCTCTGACACTCCACTGCAGACCTCTGATACTACATGACATTTTCCCAAAAGGCCATGTAGTTGACCATACTTTATTCCACTATTCACCTTTATATGTTAGTACAAGTTACCAACTTTAGTTGGTGACAAAAGGTAAGTAATGGATTTGTCATGACTACCATATCATAAATAAGACATTATCTAAGATATCTTAAACAATAACTTTGTAGTATTTGCTTTAGTTAGAGGATTCCAGCTAGTATCAAAGTATATCCGGCTGTAGATAGCAGTATATATAGTTTCTAATTGTAACTCTTGTAGTAAGCTTGATAGAGTCTTGTAAACTTTGAGTTGAGAAATAATATATACAAGTATCTTGAAAATTATTCTCTTGTGTTTCCTTGTGTTACTTAGTATACTATAATAAACTGTTAGTAGATCTCTGCTTCTTGAGTCTTGGTTAGTGAGTTTGAGAGAACAAATGTTGAATACCAAAACCGATCCTGCACACAATTTCTTAAACCAATCAATCATCAACAAGAATTTTGGCATTGTCTATAATCAAATCATTACATAAAAATTTATATGCTCTAACTAAACATAATAACTATGCTATGTTGCTACTCCTTAACTTGACGTTGGTTCGTCTTGAGATCCATGCAAAACTAACATCTTTATTCATCAATGCCTACCTCTTAAGCTACCATGCATACAATATTCAATATTCTTAGGTGAGTTCTAGGTTTACTTTAGCAAAAACAACCTTACAAAACTTTTCTTTATTACTTCATTGTTTCTTTTATCTTTCTCTATCTATTAGCTTACACACTTCACATCATATATTTTTCAAGTATCGGTATATTATCTTTTACTTTACTTTATCCATATGCTTTAACATATGTAAAACTTCTTTAGCTATATTGTTTTAGTTCTCTAACCTTACTTAAACATTTCTTCATCTTTAATTTTTCTTTACTTTATAATGAGTATGAAGTGATACAAGATTCTTTTAAACATTGCTTGTGTGATAAACAAGTTTCTTTTCCTAGCACTCATAACAAATTAATGCAAGACTCATGTTGCACGTCATTACGTAACACTCTTATGTGGATGCTTGAAATATGTCAAGACAATTAGACTTGAAAGAATCCTTTGGCATACTTTATTATTCATAACTATGGTTTAGTAGGATGATTATACTTGAATTATTATTCAAGTTCCTTTGTCATTTCATATGTGAAATTGTAACTCTAGCTTTCTTTATTTTATAGCTTTTTGCTACTCATTCGAATGGATAATCAGATATGGGTAAACAACCATTCTATGGTGAACTATAAATTCCTAACTTAAACACTTGAGCGTTTGTATATGTATT
Organism: Flaveria bidentis; assembly: GCA_018326385.1. Lineage (NCBI taxonomy): Eukaryota > Viridiplantae > Streptophyta > Magnoliopsida > Asterales > Asteraceae > Flaveria > Flaveria bidentis. Next base: position 7,158 of record BJCM01222551.1, on the reverse strand, counting down.
CCATGTGTGGGTGTACAACTTCACTTACGGGTAACTATTTCGTAAACGAGTTGTAACACCCGATTATTTTTAAAGTCAAAGAAAGAAGAATAAAGTGAAGAAAAAGAAAGAAAAGATATTTTACCCAAGTTAAGGGGTAAAAAGGGTCAAAAATAACAAAAGGTTGGAAAAATAGGTGTAAAGTGGGCATGGCCACCCACTCTCTTCTTATACAGTCAAATCTTCGGATCTTTTATAGAGAGAAAGAAAAGGAGCTGAAACTTCAGGTTGAAGAAGAACAAGAGCTGAAAAGTCGAATTCAAGGTAAGAATTCATGTGTTTATGATGTTCTTGACTGGTTTCATCCTAGGTTGTATGCTTATGTGTGTTGTGTGTGTTCGGGTGTGTGTTTTTGGTGGGTTTCTAGGCGGTTGAACTCAATTGCAAACAAGTTTAGAAGAAGCCATACTCAAGAGGCTACTAAGGTGAGTTTTAGAATGCCTCCTTTACAGGTTTTAACTGATTTTTGGAGCTGGAAATGCATGTATGAACTTTTTATAAAACTAGGGTTTCATACTCGAATGTTTGAATTTGTGTACGTTGCGGGTAAGGTGTGATTTTGGTCTATGTTCATGCTTGATGATGTTATGGTTGTGTTTCTAAGTCTTAGAATGTAAGATTTAAGCTTAGGACATGATAGATGGTGTTTGGAGACTAAATCTAATGTTAAGTGTGCCCTAGACTTCTCATACGCCAAATAGTAGTTCATATGCCTGTTTAGAAAACTACCTAAGTGTTGACAAATGTGGATGAGCATTGACGAATGCGGATGAACATTGACAAATGCGGATGAGAAAGTCAATGCGGATGAGTAAGGAAATGCGGATGAGTAAGTCATGCGACTGAGGAAATACGGATGAGTAAAGTCAATGCGGATGAACAAATGTGTATCTTTCCTGTGGCTTTACGTTGAATGTTAATGAATCAAATGAAAGTATTATGTAACGCAAAGTGAAAGATAATGAAAGAGGAACATAATGATAGAATGCATGCATTAATGAAAGAGAAAGTGTAGAAAGGCTTGCAAGCAAAATGTATAGAGGTTCACAACTCTAAAATATCATAAGCTCAACTGCGTATAGTTTAGCTAACCCTAAAGGATACACGCAGGGTTCTAGTCTTTGTGACTGACCAATGGTGTGGTACAACTTTTATAGTGATTACTCACCTCGGTGTTGGTGCCAGGCTATGTGCAGTGTGGAAGTCATTTATGATCTTCGGCCTAATACCCGAGTTATGCATAATGTTGAGGGTGTAGTATACAATGGTTTATAGTGATTACTCACCTCGGTGTTGGTGCTAGGCTATGTGCAGTGTGGAAGTCATTTATGATCTTCGACCCAGTACCCGAGTTATGCATAATGTTGGGGGTGTAGTATGTGGTTGGGATCTTTGATAACAATGTATTATTTTGCAAAAGCTTTTGTAATTCAATGAAATAGGTGTTTAAATGTTTCTAATGCAATGTTTCTATCAAGTTAATGAAATTATATGTTTTATGTGCAATGATTTACCAGCTGTAAGCGTCCCGGGAACGGGGCCTTAGAAGTTGGTATCAGAGCCAAAGTTTAAATGAAACGGGTAAATTTTCAAAATAAACCTAAACTTAAACTGAAAATGGGACGGAAAGGGAAGGAATGTCAGTCTGAGTAGCTACGTGCCATCAGGTATTTTCTTTAATGTTAACCGGTATTACGTGCGCATGTTATGTGGTTTATGTGTTGCTGGTAGATTTAGATGCTATTGTAGTCGGGATAGGTAATTGTTGGGGTATGAAGAGTAAAGTAAGTGGCTAATCATAACTGGCCACTATAATTAGGGACTTCTTATACTTGATATAAACTAAGTTGTTCCCTTGAATGAACGTGTTGGTGTTTGAATCTTTCAGTGTGTGTGTTTGAGGATGGCTGATGGTAGATCATCTAAAGCTTCACATGTTGGAGGTCGTGGTACTGAAACACGGGCTACGAGAGGAAGGCCCATAGCCAAACAGGTGGTTCATGAAGACCCAGAGACTCCTCATCCAGAGGCTGGAGATGAGAGGGCTAACTTAAGAGCCTCGATGAAGGAGTCTGTTGTTGAAGAGGTGCATCAGGTCATGCAGAAAATCTTACCATCTATCGTGACCGAAGTTATCAAGACTATGAGGGAAGGAGAAAGGAAGGAAAGAAGTAGACCCATGGGCAAAAGAAGACAACCCGAGACTGAGACCGTTCTATTTGAGGACGAATGAGAAGAGGAAGAAGAAGAGCCTACGCCGAAGGCGGCATGAGCCTGTAACTACAGGGCATTTCAAAGGTGCAAGCCCTCTACTTTTGATGGCAATGGCACTGTTGCTGCTGCTCACCGATAGGTGAGAGAAATAGAAGTTGTTCTAAATATCAGCGAGTGCCGAGAGGACCAGAAAATGAAGTTTGCTGCCCACTTATTTGTGGACTCGGCTTTGTGTTGGTGGGACAATATTGTCCAAGCTGAGGGTAGCAAGGCTATCAGGAGGATGAGGTGGACAGAGTTGAAGAGGCTGGTGATTGAGGAGTTTTATCCTCACCATTAAATGGACAAAGCTGAAAGAGAGTTCCTGCAGCTAGAGGTGGGAACCACGACACATCAACAATACACCACTAAATTCAATGAAATGGCACGGCTAATGCTGGATCAGGTGATACCTCTATCACGAAAGATTAAGAGGTACATTCAGGGCTTGCCGGCGGATGTCCGCAGTCACATGATCGCTACCCGACCAAGCACGTTTAGGTCGGCGGTTGATTTGGCAGGGAGATTATACAACGAAAGAACTGTGGTGGTGATAGAAGCTAGAAACAAAGGAGAGGGTGATCAGAAGTGGAACGGGAAATGATTTGGACGTGGCGGAGCCGCTCCAGGTAACAAAGGTGCACGGGTGGATGACCGGCGTGTGGTCACATCCGGTGCAGTGGCAAAGAACTGTGGTGTGAGGAGGTGTTATTCTTGTGGTGAGGAAGGCCACATGAGGAGGGATTGCAAGAAGCCGAGGACTGAAGGTTCAAGAGTTAAGGAGGCTAGAGGAGAAGGGCAGAGTTCAAGTGCCAGAGCGTTCACGATGAAGTAGGGGGAGGCTAGGACGGACCCTGATGTTGTGTCAGGTACATTTCTAGTAAATCAAACTTTAGTGTTTAAGTTATATAATTCTGGTGCTAGTAAAAGTTTTATCTTCGCTGCTTTGTGTGCTAAACTACCTATTAATAGTAGGAGTGTAGATACGCCCTTTGAGGTAGAAACTGCCATAGGAGAGTCTATAAGGATTTCTGAGGTGATAGAGGGTTGTGACATAGAACTAGAAGGTCACAAGTTTCCTCTTACACCATCTGTGATGACCTTAGGCGGGTTTGATGTGGTCCTAGGAATTGATTGGTTGGCAGATTATGAGGCGAACATTGCGTGTCGCAAAAAGATGGTTTGATTAACAGCACCTGATGGGAGTACGGTGACGGTTTATGGTAGGGGAGCCACGACTATTCCGAAGGTGATTTCGCTGACGGTGGCGGGAAAGTGCATGAAGCGTGAATGTAGTGTCTACTTGGCCTACATAAAGGACGTGAATACGTAACACCACAGCTGACCGATGTACCAGTTGTGTGTGACTTTCCAGATGTGTTTCCCGAAAACTTACCAGCAGTGTCACCTGACTGAGAGATCAAATTTCAAATTGACTTGATACCTGGTGCCCAACCTGTTACTAAGGCACAGAATTGGTTGGCTCCGACTGAGAGGAAAGAATGGATGGAGCAACTGCAAGAGTTTCTTGATAAGGGATTCATTAGACCGAGTATATCTCCTTGGGATGTTCCGGTCTTATTTGTGAAGAAGAAGGACGATAGTATGAGAATGTGTATAGACTAACGTGAGTTGAACAAGTTGACGGTCATAAATCGATATCAATTGCCAAGGATCGATGACCTATTGGATTAGCTTCAAGGTGGCAGATGGTTCTCAAGGATTGATCTTCGATCTGGCTACCATCAGATGAAGGTTAAGGAGCAAGATATTCCTAAAACAACTTTTCGCACGCGTTAGGGACAATACGAGTTTCTTATTATGTCTTTTGGTTTGACCAACGCGCTAGCTGTTTTTATGGACTTGATAAATCGAGTGTGTCAGACGATGTTGGATAAATTAGGATGATACCTTGATATATTCCAAGAGTGAGGATGAGTATGCCGGTCACATTTGAGAGGTGTTGGAGACATTGAGAAGAGAGAGGTTGTATGATAAATTCTCCAAGTACGCATTCTGGTTGCGCGAGGTTCAGATTTCGGGTCATGTAGTGAATCCTGGTGGGATTATGGTGGACCCGGCTATTGGATCTTGTATGCCCAAGACACATACAAGATTGATGTGGATAGTACGTTATGTTCCAAGTAGGGTCATACCCAATAACAAGCTATACAAACACCAATAAATGTTTGTTTGTTCATGAGATCATACAAATAAACATAAACAAACATTGACACCAATTTAGAAAATGGGTTTTTTAAAACATTGCTTTATAATAGAACAACATTATGTGGATAGTTTGTTCATGAGATATTATTTGTTTCATTATTTAAGTTGGTTAAATAATAACAAATAAAAGTGTGTTATTGTTATAAAATTAAAAGAGGTTTTAATTTTATATAAACTAAGAGTTGAAAGAGTGATTTTTATAAAAGTTTCAAATGGGGGGAAACCCATTTGATGTAAATTTTCGGCCGCCCATATGGGCATTGGGAACTCTTTCTTTTGTCTTGGCTTTTGCAAGACTTTACTCACTCATTCACTCAATCATAACCTACACTTATCTCTCACACACACAAAGCCAAAAGCTCTCTCCAAAAAAAAAAGATTTTCGGATTCAAGAAGAAAGAAGAGGCTGAAATTTCGATTTTGTTGACTACACTTCAAGATCTTCTTGGCTGATTCGGATTTTTCAAAAGGAAGTTCATCTTAGTGCTCTTCTACCTACCAAGATTAGGTGTTTATTTAGGCTTGTGGGTATACAAGCTTGAGGTCTTCCTTTTGAAGGCTACACATTCAAGAACATCATCACCTTCATTTCTTCATCTACAACATTTCATTCAAGAAAGGTTGATTCTATGAACACCCTATGGTTGTAATGTTTTGTTTGATAGCATATTATTTCACATACATTTTGATCCTTATTCTTGGGTTTTTGTTTGTGGTTTAAAATGGTAAATTTTTCAGAATGTAAACCATATGTTAAACCTATATTCCGCTGTGTTTTCATAGTTTAAAATGGTTAAACTAGCTTGTTTTATATGGGACAAAACCCAACAATGGCATATAGCGCCGGTTATGTGGAATATGTGCTTCAAAAGGTCTTAAAAAGTTAGTTTTCATGGACTTTTTAAACCCATTAGGGGCTTTTTTGTTGTGGATGTATGAATCCCTTATGCTTCAACGTTTAATCTTGCATGCTTTAGTGTAAACATTGAATGATTTACATCAAATGGTTGATTGTGTTGTTTGGATAAACCTTAAAATTTGAGTTCATGCTGGCTGAAATTTTAGGGCTAAAATAAGGGATTCATTGTTATTCTTGGATGTTAAATATATTTCATATTATGGTGCATAACATAGCCTTGGCCTTATGTGGTTGGTTTTGGTTGATTTTGATTTGTCATGTTGGTTTGGATTCATAAAAGGGTTGTAATTTTGTGTTTTGTATTTTGGGTTGTAATTTGTTTATTCATTTGGTTATGTATTAAATAGATTAGGTGCATTCTTTTATTAGAAAAATTGTATTAGGATATGATTTTTGTAAAAGAAGATGCACAAGATAAAGACTCAAAGAAGGACACAAATGACATGGACACATGAAGCAATTGGATGTGGATTCAAGTGGGAGTTCATGGACACATTTTGATGTGTCATCTCAACCCTTAGGAAAGACCGTAAGACAACTTGTGATGGCAAACAAGTGTGGTCAACTTAGTAGCTATTGTTATGCACTCATGTTTGTATGGTTATGCTTGTTTGGATGATTGTTGTTTGATTGTTTGGTTGATGTTTGGATATGCATTACAAACTCATTAAAAGGTTATTAAAAGTGAACCATAGGGTACCTTGTATTTTAAAGCATGCAAATATAAGGTACAAAGAGTTTTCTAAACTAACATCATGAAAACCTTAAATTTATTTTATAAACAAGTTTAACACTGTCCTTTTGCACAACACTTGATTCATTTGGAAACTCTTAATGGGATAAAGGTCACCTAACCGTTTTTAAGGAACTTGCGACTTGAGGTGGAGATACCATATTTGTGGGATAAAGATCACCTAACCACTTATGTTGGAAAACTCACATGTGTGTGCAAGTAGGGTAACTTGATTTGCAAACCATGTTTAATGGATCACCTATAATATGGTTTATAAAGGTGTTGATGGGATAAACATGCCGACTATACATATGATGTTTTAAAGTCGATCCCATACCCAAGAAGTTGCAAAGGGTTGCAATTGTCAAAACGTTGACTACCTTGTTAATTTAAATAATGGGATAAAGGTCACCTAACCACTATTTAAATGTAATGTTGGATTCTAGTTTTAAAATTGTGTAATACACTTAAAAGGGGTTTTAATTATTAAAATATGAACAATATTGAAATTACTAAAATTGAACTTTGTTATATTTTGTAGATGCCCACCAACAATAACGATAACAATGAAATCCCGTCCGCTCACTCACTATCACTAAGGACTATTCTCTAAAAGGAGCGTCTAAACCATAATAACTTTATTGATTGGTTTCGAAACTTGAGAATTGTTCTTAAGCAAGAGAAACGATCATACATATTAGATGATCTGATTCCCGATCAACCTAGTGAGGATGATGAGGAGGCCTACAATAATTGGGTAAAATACACTGAGGACTCGGTCCAAGTGTCTTGCCTCATGTTGGCAAGTATGACTTCAGATCTCCAAAAGGAGTTTGAACATCATGGAGCATACGACATGATAACCAAGTTGAAGGAAACGTTCCAACAACAAGCATGGGTTGAGCGCTTTGAAACTATTCGAGCACTCCATGCGTGTCGTATGGACGACACCCAATCTGTTTCATCTTATGTACTTAAGATGAAA
>BJCM01222543.1:0-11055 GCA_018326385.1 Flaveria bidentis | reverse complement strand
TTAGGATGTCCATATGGAAGAGGCTCTCACTTTTGAAAGTGATTACATAATTAAGACCTCAACCATGGCAACTCAGCCCACTGACATCTCAACTGAGATTGCCAGTGAGCAGAGGAAATCCAGCAGCCAAGAACCTGAAGCTGGTGGTGAGAGTGAGGATTTTGGTCCAATAATCTCATCCCCCAATGAGTCTTCTGATGAAGATGAGGGTAATCTAAGACTAAAGGTGCAACAACTTTCTACAACATGCACCTATTTAGTCTCCAAGGTTAGTCACCTTGAATCTCAAGTGACTACCTTGCAGAACAGGGTCTATGATTAGCAACTTGAGATTTCATTCTTTAGGAAAAACTAGCTGGGAGACCTTTAAGAAGACCTCAACCAGGAACACAAGAACCTGTGGAGGTGATTGACCTAACTCCTAGCTCACCTATGCAAGTGGGTGATGCTACCAAAAAGGGGAAGAAAGTCATTACTACCGCATAACCTGGGAGTTCTACAGAGAGTACGGACACTAAGGACTCACCATCCTCACTTGTAGTTGTGCCTACTCAACAACTTCCTCAAGTTCACATTAATGTAAACTCTATGGACTCCTTGTTACAGAGTCTGTTTGAGGAAGGGATACCAAGGGCAATGTCATCTCCACCAACTTCCAATCATATCATTGGATGGAGGTATGACAGCAACAGGAGAGCCCTAGTTATCATGAAAGTTCAAGGGAAGCAAGAGATCCTCAAATTTTAGACCTTGAAATATTATCACAGTCTGGATCTAGTCAGCATGCCACTTGTCAATCCAAGCAAATCAAGACAAGCTGACAAGTTGGCTCAAAGAATCCAAGACAGGATCACTACATAGTTCAACCTTAGAAGGAGATAGTGGGAATTAGGTAATGTCATCGGTCAACTGGATGTTGAGGCAGACCATAAGATTAGCTTCATAGGGGAAACCTTGGCTGAAGGCCTAGTGACAGAACCTAAGAGCCCAGTCTTATCACCAACAACTGCTGCTGTGATCAATGCCCTTTTTGAGACACCTGCTGGTGAAGGTGATTCTCAAGCTCTCTCTTGCCAGAGCTTAGAACCTCCATCAAGCAATGAAGGCCAAAGCTCTCTCCACCCTGAGTCACAGAGGTCTGTGAGTGACAAAGGGAAAAGAAAAATGACATCTGAGGAGATTGAGGAGAGAGAGAGAGAGAGAGAGGAAAAGGAGGCTAAAGGGAGAAAGTTCCTCTGCTGCTTCTTCAAGACTCATGGAGTCTGCTATCAGGGCTGCCCCCAGACCAGACACTCATAATGATGAGTTGAGGGCAGCCAGGATAAACTATTTGTAGATAAGGAACTATGACATAGACAAAGTCATTTCTCTCCCCTTAGAAGAGTTAAATGAACTGATTGACCTGGAAAGGTAAAGGGAGAAGAAGGAGGCAGAAGATGCAGAGCTTCTAGTACAAATCAAAGAATAGAGAAGAAAGAAAAGACTGTACAAGCATATGCCTACCCTCTCCCTAGTTCAAGAAAGTCCTGCACAGGAGGATGTGGTTCAATAAGAACATCGGGTAGACAAAGAAGAAGATAGGATCAAGATGATCAACTACCTAAGTGCCAAAGGCCTCTATTAGGCAGAAGCACTTCTTCCCTTGTCCTATGACTATGTTGAGTTTGAGTACTTAAAATAACTTGAACTTGAGATAGTCAAGGACAGAAAGACAACTAAGAGAAAGCTAAGGGAAGAAGCTGCCAAATCAAGAGCCATCATTCAAAAGAGCATGAAGAAGTCTGCTGACAAGAAGAGGATGATGAGTTTCTTGAAGCTGTATGGATTCTCCGGAAGGAGACTTGGCGCCATGTCTCTATCCACTAGGATGAGCATATCAGGGTGTTCAAGCAGAAGATCAAAAGTGGAGAGCTTATTGACTTACACTCCCCTCCAAGTCAAGCCCCACCTGAAGTGGAGGTTAAAGTTGAACAACTAGAGACAACACAATCTGGACCTCTTGCTGAATCTCTGCAAGCTTCATCTTCTGATGCACAGCAGGGTCAACCTCCCTCTCCTTCTGAGCCTGAAAGAGACGAAGTCCCCATTGAGAAAGACAATGAAGATCAATCTGGTACTGCAGGCCAGTCTTCTCAGTTAAAACCCGTAAAGAGAAAGAAGAGGATGGCTTCTAAACCAAAGCCAAAGAAGAAGAAGACTGCACCCTTTTCTAAACTCCAGGATGTGTTAGAACATCCTGAGGAGGTGCAGCTAGAGGATGCTACATCAACTCCAATTCAAACAGCTCCTCTAGCATCAAGAAAACCCATCTTGTCTTGGACATACACCACAAATCCAGGAAGATGGCATGTCATTAGAGATCAAGGGACTGAAGACATTTACACTTGGCAAGATATGTTTTAGTTGCCTCTGCATGATCTCTTTGACATGAGAAGACATTTTGACAGTCTGAAGGATCCTGATCATCTTATGAAGAAATGAATGGTAATCATCCTAATGAGGACTATTGATATCTGAAGTCTACTAAGTGTTTTGGTAGCATCAGCCTAAGGGGAGTTTGTAGAGATTAATGAAGAGGCTGATGTAACCCAAACATCTAAAGTCTATCCTGCATGCTGCATAAGTGCATTGAAGAAGAATGCTTAGGAAGTTTCACACATGCAACAGAAATATTCTAAGTGTGAAATCTTCCGAAGCCAAGACCAATATCTTTCATAGCCAAAGATGAAGTCTTTCGAAGCTTCAGAGACAAAGTCTTCCAAAGCTTCAACTCATGAAGACATATTTCTTCTGAAGACTTTTGACACATGCTTTATCTGATGTACTGTTCCATAAAGCTGGACACCTTTCTACTGCATCTCTGTAAAGTCACCAACTTACATAAGTTGGTGAAAAGGTCCATGCTTTTGGTAACTATACATTGAGTTCTTGAGTCTGTAACTTCTACTTCATGTACTTTATCCTTTTTGTAATAGATAAGGATGCGAGCTATGGCATGTCATAGTCACTAGTCAAAAGGCAATCTTCCTTTTGACTATACAATTGATTTTGTTTGTGCCTAGTTAATTGTATCCAGCTGGCTTTCAAAGTATAGCCGACTGTAGGTTATAGTATAAGTATTTCTTGTTCTTGTATCTTTACACTATGCTTTGTAACACTTGTAATAGAACTTGAGAAAGCAATATACTGCATCCTTGAAAACTAACACTTGTGTTCTCTTGTTTTGTCTCTTGCGTATTACTTGTGTTCTTAGTGTCAAACTTGTGGTTAGTCCAGTCTTACTGATTGATTAAGTTTGGTTAATCTCCTCTTTGTGTAGTTGTGTTGTAAATGACCCCCCTTCACCGGTCTTGCACACATTTTCCTCATTTTTGACCCTACCACACATTTTCAAACCCAAAAAACTCTCTCGTTAGTTCGATACTACACGTATTGTTCATCGATCTATTACATTTAGGTATGTATTATTGTTCTTATATCTTTATTATTTTAATCGTACGCTAATTTAAACATTAAAGTAGTGTTTTATGTGTTAAAAACGTAGATTTAAAATCTGTCATATGAACTATACGCGGCGTATAGCACTATACGCGACGTATAGTTCATAGGTTGAATATGACTATGCTTAGGTTGGTAGGTGACTTATACGCGGCACACACCCCATACGTGGGGTCCTATACACCACCTATAGGCCTATGCGCGGCGTATAGGTGGCCTATACGTGGCACACACCCCATACGTGGGGTCCTATACATCGCGTATAGGCCTATACGCGGCATATAGGTGGCCTATATGTGGCACACACCCCATACGTGGGGTCCTATACGCGGGTCTTAAAATTTTGTTTTCTTATGCAGATATGTCTTCCGATTCTGAGATTGAGGTTGACGTTGATGTTATTGCTGATCATCCTTGGCTACACTTTGAGCCCAGGTCTATTGAGCATGCAAAGTGCTCAAAATTCATTCGTATGAAGATCGGTCATCAAAAGGCAATCGATTGGGAGGTGATGGCCTAGCTTGGGGAGCGCGATAGACTCGCTGGTATTATCGGAGATAATACGCCATGGAGTCGTTTATTTGAGCTGGCGTTCTTACCTTCATACCGAGAGCTGACGGTGGAGTTTTTATCCACCTTTATTTATATTCATCCTAATGAGATGGAGGAAGACGATGAGCGATCTGATATTTCGTTTATGCTATGTGGACGATCTCATCAGATGTCGATTGAGCAGTTTGCCATTTTCTCGGGACTTTATTATGAGCCGGATTCCGTTACCCCTCTATATACCGAGGGAATTACTGAGATTGAGGAGACTCGATTGAGAGATTGGTGGCCTCAGATTGTCGGAGGTTCGTTTTAGAGGACTAAGGGCAGGGTCACTAGCATTAGAGATCCTCTCATACGTTACATGCATCGCATGATTGCCACATCCATCACGGGACGTGGCAAGAGTCGGGAGTGGTGTACCATTCTCGACTTATTTTAATTATATTGTTTGCTTACGGGGACAAGGTGTAACCTAACAAGATGTTTGGCAGAGTATTACGCTTCGTATTATCATCGCCAGGAGCGAGGAACGATGTATGGCAGCGCGTAGATTATGATGATTGCATGTTGTCTTGGTTATCTTCCTTGCTATGTTGCTGATGTATCTCCTATAATCGAGCCGGTGAGATTAGATCGTCGTACATTATTCGGCATACGTATTATACGCCAGTTTCCGAGTGGAATATGGTTCTCTCTTCGACTCGGTGAGATCTGTCATCTGGCACCTGTTAAGCAGGTCGGCGATGACGATCCACAACAACAGCAGGAGCATATTCTGCATTATCAGCCGCCACACGACCAACCGCCAACACATCAGCCGCCACCTCAGCCACAATTTCCTCGACATATTTATAAAGATGTGAGGCTGCCAGCACGTATGGAGACATTTATGCAGGAGATTACTACAAGATTACGGGATCATGGTCGTCAGCTCAATCGAGTTGAGGATCTTATGGATTGGCACGTTCGGCTTGAGATTGCACGAGCCCGTGCTGCTGGTATTGATCCTCCAGACTTGCCACCGCCTCGACATTACCCAGATTCACCGTAGTGTTTTATATTATTAATTGTACTTTTATTTTGTTATGTATTTAAAAACTTTGTTATTTATAATCATTTAATGTTTGTTTTGTTTTTTATGTTTTAATGGTTAATTAAGATTTAAAATTGTCGATTAATATGTTACAAAACATAACTTATACGCAAAATGTCAACCTTAACGTGAAAAATATAGCCGACGCCAATTTTTATGCGCATAATTTTTATAAACAATAATATATATAAAAACCATCCTAACCTATACGCCGTGTATGGGTCCATACGCGACATATTGATTCGTCACCATACAGAGAAATTTTGCAGCAAAAAAATTGGGAACTTATACGCCGCGTACGGACCCATATGCGGCGTATAGGTACCTCGATATGAGTCTGACACGAGTCTGCCATGGTCTTGTTAAAGAATACCCTATACGCCGCGTATGGGTCCATACCCGGCGTATAGGGTATGATGACTTTCCCGTCAATCGACCCTATACGCGGCGTATGGACCCATACGCGATGTATAGGGTCAACGGGTGTTGATTTAAAATTTCCGGGTGTCCAGATAAAACAACTCTATTTCAAAGGGACCTCGGTTTTATAAACAATTTTAACTGCTCAAAATGACAATTAATATCTGTAAACGTCTGTTTACTTTGTAATTGACAATTTACAAATATGTGACTAAATAAATAATTTTATTTCTTTTAGTTATATTAAATAAATTTACATTAATGAAATATATTTAATATCATTGTAACTTAAATAATTATAATAAATATATATTCATATATTTAACAAATAAAATAATTTTTCAGTTAGTAATTACTATATTTGTAGGACCGGTGAAGAGAGTTAATGTAACTGTTTCACAATGAAAAGAGACTTATAACACTTAGCAAATCAAATAGTGAACTAGTTAAAATAAAACTATGAACACAAGTAACAATAATAAAAAACAAGAACATTCAAATATGATTTTTAAGAATGATGTATATTGTTATCAAATTCTTACAAGTGTTACAAAGCTTATCTAAAAATACAAGTACTTGAGATACTTTATATTACATCTTACAACCAAACATACGGTAAAGGCAAGCTTAAAAAAACTAATCTATACAACAAGATCAATGTAGAGTTAAGGCAGATTGTCTTTAGTGACTATAACATGCCATAGCTTAATCAACAGTTTGACCAAAGTAAGAACTTTTCACCAACTCATATAAGTTGGTGAGTCATCATAAGTGAAAACAGACAATTGTTAAACTTTTTGTCAGAAGGTGATTCAAAAAAGCATGTCTTCTATATCTTCAAAAGTAATCAGTCTTTGGCTTCGAAAAACTTTGTATTTGAAGTTTCGAAAGACTTTATCTTTGGCTTCAGAAGATTTGGTATTTTGACTTCGGAAGATTTGATACTTAGCATAATACACTGAGTTGTATAACATCTTTCAAACTAACTTCCTTGTACTTTACATGTGCATGCTGAGAGTTCTTTGAGTTGTTCTTTGGTTGTGTCAGCCTCTAAGTGTGATCCTTACAAACTCTCCCTAGGTTGATGCTATCAAAGCTGAAGAGACCTTTGAGTCTTGATCTTTATTTGTTGATAGTACTCATCAGAATCAAGACTATTTCCTTTATTATCTGTTGGTTTTGATTTCTCAGACTCTTAAAGTATCTACTCATGTCATAAAGATAATTTAGAGGGAGATCAAGAATGTTTTTCCAGAAGTACATGTCTTGACTTCCTTGATCTTTACTGACATATCATCTGCCTGAGTTAGTAGCAAACACTCAAGACAAGATGGGTCTCTCAACAGCAATAGGCTCTACTATAAATGGATTTAATTGAGAAGCCTATTCTTGAGCACCCTTAGTATGTTTTGACCCATCCTGAGGTGAAAAGGTGGATCCCTTAAACTTCTTCTTCTTCTTCTTTTCTTCTTGTTCGTTCTAATGGCCATCCTTTTCCTCTTTCTATATTTTAACTTAGTAGACTGGCATGCAGTTCCAGATTTATCTTGTTTGTCTTTCACAATTCGGTCCTTGTCATTCACAGGTTTAGAAGGAGAAGAATCAGGACCCTGCTATGAATCAGAAAATGAAGTTGGCCGTGATGCAGCACTCGATCTAGGTTGTGTTGTCTCTTGTGGTTCAACCTTGACCTCAACTTCAGGTGTAGTCTGACTTGGTGGAGAATGCAAGTCAATAAGCTCAGCCCTTTTGATCTTCTACTTGATCACTATGATATGCTCATCCATGCTAGATAGAGACATTGAACCAAGTCTCCTTCCAGAGAATTCATACGGCTTCTAGAAGGTCACCATCTTTTATCTATCAGCAGACTTCTTCAGATTTGCTCTGATGATGGCTCTTGATTTTGAAGTCTCTTCCCTTATCTTCCCCTTAGTAGTTTTTTTGCTATTTTAGCACTTGTTGCTCAAGTTGCTTTAGGTATTCAAACTCAATGTATTCATATGACAAGGAAAGAAGGTCTACTACGTGATAGAGGCTTATGGTACTCAGGTAGGTTATCCTGCTTTCCATGTATTGTTCCATACCTACCTAAGTTTGTTGCTCAATAGCAATAACCTCTTTCTCAAGGCTTTCCTGAATTGGGGAGAGAGTAGGAGCTTTGTAGATTCTTTTCCTTCTCCTTTCTTCCTTGATTTTAAGGAGCAATTATGCATCCTCAACCTCCTTTCTCTCCTTTGACAATTTATTATTAGCAAGTTCATTCACTTGTTCTAAGGAAAGAAAGATTAGTTTATCAATGTTGTAATTTTTGTTCTTAGATAATTTAGTCTGGCTGTCCTTAACTAATAATCTTGAGTGTTTGGCTCGAGGGCGACCTTGATTGCAGATTCCATAAAGCCAGGGGTCTCATTTAAGCTCTCTTCCCTTAGCTTCCTCTTTCTTTCTCTCTCTCTCTCTCTCTCTTCCTCCTCAAAGGTTAACTTTATCTTACCTTTTTCAATCATAGGCTTTTATAACTCTGGGTGAAGAGAGCTTTGGCCTTCATTGCTAGGTGCTACACTTGATTTCTGGCTAGAGAGAGGTTGCGAGACACCTTCACCAACTGGTGCCTCACTGAGGGTAATGGGTGCTGAAACAGTTCCTATCTCAAGGTTCACAGGCTTAACTACTAGGCCTTCAACCAAGGTTTCCCCTTCAAAGCTAATATTAGGGTTCACCTCAACATACAGTTGACCAATAGTCTTGCTTGCTAGCCTCTGTCTATATATCTTAGTTCTCTTCTTGAACTCTTCAAGCACCGTGTATTGAATCTTATCAGCTAACCTTGCAGATTGCTTAATATGACTTGGATTGACAAGTGTAAGGTCAACTAATTAGGTGCTCTCATAGTATCTCAGGTTGTAGAAATTAAAGATTTTCTATTGTCCCTAAGACTTATTGATTACCAAGGCTCTCCCTTTAGCATCATACCTCCATCCCACTATTGGATTATCAATAGGGTGAGATGAAGTAAGCACTGCCCTTGGTATAACCACTTCAAACAAGCTTTGAATGAGTGAGTCCATATCAATATGGACCTGAGTAGGTTGTTGAATATGGACAACTACAAGTGAGGGTGGTGAGTCCTCCATGTGAGGTCCAGAGAAAACAGATTCCCACATCCTAGTGTCTTGAAACTTGTTAAAGCCTTCCATTATTTGACACCAAGTATCAAAGTCTTTAGGAGTGATCAGTGGGGACTTTTTCATGGTTCCAGTTTCCATATTAACCTTTGTAAGAACTGTCATTTGAGTCGTTAAGTGTTTTATGGGACTGAGAGATCTAAGATGGTAAGATCTTACAATCAAGAGCCTGGAATGCTTTGATACCAATTGCAGGACCGTTAAGGGGAGGGTCAATGCACTTAGTCTCATAATGAGGAGAGTGTTTAGAACTCTTAAAAGATCAAATAAGGAACTAAAACTTTGGTTATGATACTATAAACACAAGTATACAAGAGACATAAACTTAAGAACAACAAAGATGTTTGGTTTTCAAAATTGCAGTATATTGCTTCTCAAGTTCTATTACAAGTGTTACAAAGCATAAGAAATAAGTTACAAGTACTTGAGACACTTTACACTGTATCCTATAGCCAGCCGTACATAGAAGGCCAACTAATACATTTGATCTAGACAACAATATCAATATAGAGTCAAAAGGCAAACCTGGCTTTTTAACTAGTGTTTATGACATGCCATTGCTTACATCCTAATATATTATATAAAGGATAAAACTACATAAAGTATAAAGTTACATACTCAAGACCTTAATGTACAGTTACAAAAAGCATGGACCATTCACTAACTTGTATAAGTTGGTAAGTCTTCAAAGTTGCAGCGAAAAGTTAGTCAGTTTTATGAAAAGTACATTAGAGAAAGCATGATCTTCAAAGTCTTCAGAAGAAATCTTCAAAGACTTTGTCTTTAATGCTTTGAAAGACTTTACTTTTGGCTTCAAAAGATTTTACACTTGGAATATTTCTGATGCAAGGCGTAAAACTTCCGAAGTAACTTCTACTCTGCACTAAGTGCATGCATTCAGGAATGACTTAGTCTGGTTTTTGGTGCATCAAACTTTCATTAAGCCTTATAATTATGAAATGGAAAAGTCTTAGAACTCTAAAAAAGAAGTTTAAAGATTTCTTGGGCTAGTAAGATATAACAGAAGATACATCAATGGTTTTTGCAAGATAACACTTCCCTCAACATCATTAACACATAAAAATCAAATTCGAATAGGAACTTTAACAAGAATAAAGCTTTCTAGTTATTAATTCAAAAATATGTAGCGCATTGATTTTAGCTTTACATGAAGGGACTAATGCTTTCATAGTATATTATGATGCTTAACATAATGGGATAGGAAGTGCATTCATCTATCATATCAAAGTGATTTTATATGCCTCAAGATGATTGATAATACATGATAAGAATTATTCAACTCATGATTTAGAACTAGGTGTAATAGTACAATAAAGATATGCCAACATTATTCTGATGTGTGTAAAGTGTGTGTATATATATATATACATATATATATATATATATATATATATATATATTTGATATGAGAATTCACACAATTTGTTTTAAATTTAAGCAAACAATTATCACCTTTAGACTAACTATACACACTAGGCAAGCGCACCTATTATATAGTAGAATAGCTTAAAGTAAGAGTCGAGTATTGATCCGTGGACATAATGGCTTGCAATACTAAATCATCATCACTATTTAACATAAGTTTACATTCACTAGTTCCATACTCTACCTTTGACACTCTCTCTCATACATGCAAGATTCATATTTTCTCTCATCCAAGAAGAAAATACAAGGCTGAAAAAAGGGTTTCTGCAGCTTACTTCTTGTGATTTTGGTGTGAAAATCCTAGCAACAAAGGTGTTTTGCTTGAGGCTTGTGGGTATACAAGCTTGAGGACATCTTCTTTGGTGTTTTGGTCCTTCAAGACTTCATCTCCTTCTCCACATCAAACGATTTTGGGCAGCCCTTTTGGAAGGTGTTTCATTCAACGTTTTTGGACAGCTTTGGAAGGTAGTTCGATGGTTGTTTATGGTTGTCATTGTTTACTTGTTTGCTAGTTATTTCACATATATATGATTCTTATAATCTTGGGTTTGTTGTTGACATAATATGGCCTTAATATTTCAGTTTATAAATCATTAAATTAAGGTAAGTTTCCGCTGCGTTTTTCTTGTCTAAATGATTAAACTACTATGATTATGGTCCAACAAATCCAACATTCGCATCTAGAGCCGGATATGTGGATGACTAGCTTCATTATCTTTGTAAAATTGGTTTTATGGGGTTTTAACAACCTAATAGGGGCTGTTATGATGTTATAAATCCCCAACCTTTCAAGGTTATATCTTACATGCTTATGATTAAACCTTGAAAGAATAGATATCAAAATGGTTGATTGTGTTTTGT
>BJCM01222537.1:0-16728 GCA_018326385.1 Flaveria bidentis | reverse complement strand
ACGTGTTAAACCAAACCAAATAGTGCGGAATCCTATTCGATTGGCGATCCAATCAGTGAGAACACACGTAGACACAATAATGTATTGAATCTAACATCAAGAATCGATTAGGAATCGATCTACAGCGTTCTATGAACTTGGAGTACGAACTTAGAGGCTTCTGGACGGCTAGGGTACGTCTGGAGTCGAAGTGGATTGAATGCCTTCGTTTTTCCACGAATTAGGTGGTATTTATAGATTATGGTTGCTCATTCGGGCGACTGAACCAGTAGCATGGTTCATTCGTGCGATTGAGCCATGCGGTTGATCCATTCGCATAAATGAGTGTTCAGTCGTGCGACTGAGTGAGACGCATGAAGTTGTTCAGGCGTATGAACTATTTAGGCGCATGGACACTCAGTCGCATGGCCATTCGGACGCATGAGAACTTCACTTCACCAAGTTTGAATGTATTCAATATTATAACATTATGCATAGCAATTCAAACAATCACAAACCTATATAATCAAGTCAATATGCGTTAAACAACTGATTAAAGAAATATATTAAATATTATAGACACAACCAAACATTTGTATTTCATTTAGTACCCAATAATTACATAAGTGTAAGACATATTACATTCAAATCAGAATCTAGGTACATATATGTATCAACAATTTTGATCTAACATTAAATTGAAGTTTACTAAAATATGAGGAGATAAATAAAGATAACATAAATGAAAGAATTATAAATTTATTGTTAGGACCGTGTATGTACGGAGTACTAACGGATTCTGCGTGAAACCAGATCAAATAGTGCGAAATCTTATTTGATTGGTGATCCAATCAGTGAGAACGATAACCCGATCGATATAACAATGAACTAAACGTTTAGAATGAGTAGGAATCGATCAAGATCGAACTGTGAAGTTGGATTGGCTATCTCTAACGCTCTGGACGGCTAGGGTTTATGTAAATTCGAAGTATCTCTCTAAGTGTTTTTATTTTTCCACGAATTAAGTGGTATTTATAGGTTTGTAGTTTTCATTCGTACGACAGTGCAACTGACGCATGCGGTTGATTCATACGCATGACTAAAGGTTTAGTCGTGCGACTAAATCAATCTTATGTCTCAATCATCTGACTGATCCAGTCTACTGGTTTAGTCGTGCGACTGGTCCATAAGTATGATATATTCATGCGTATGGTTCATAAGTATGGTCCATTAGCATGAATAATCACCCGACTAAGTTGAACACATTTCCCAATCATTATTGACTTAGAATTGTGTACAACAATCTCAAACCTATATATGAAGTTCATATATATTTATTTAACACAATAATAATATAATATAATAAAAGATAAATAAACATCAAGGCATATCTCATATTTCATTTCATCATCACATTACACATACGTAAGACATGAAAGACATTTACATTTAAGCACATAAACTAGGAACACCATGTATCTACAAACTCCCCCTTGGACCTAGTTTATCCTATCATCTAACATTCTTCATATGCTCTTGAAACTTCTTGTACTTCTCTTCTCTGGTGACTCCTGCGTGTATCTCAAACGTGAAGCAGAGCCGTATAACATGTTGAAACTGTAGAGCTTGTTCAATATCTTGCGTGTCATAGAACAACAGACACTTGTATAGCGTGTAGATATCTTCCGCAGACAAGTTGGTAAGCCACATTGGGTCAAATACCCGGATAGTCTCTATCTTTCCATCTCTGTTCAAACTATGACTGATTCTCCCGTCCTCCAATCATAATACCACCATTTGAAGTGTGGAGTGAAGTCCTGAGGCATCTCCCATAAGGGAATCTTAGACATTGTGTGTGGGGGACTCCACTTCAACACCACCTTTGGTCTTCTAGATATAGGATCAACTTCAGTCTTATGAATAAAATATTTAGGTTGTTGAGGCTTAAAGTTGACCCATCTGGTGTTGTATTCTTTCTTCAGAACCATCCCGACATCTTCCTCGGGTTGGCATACAATAGATCTAAATTAGCCAATCTATTTAGCTCAAAACCAGGAAGAGTCTTCAGATCATGTGGATATCTGAAGTACTCAATCCCCATCTCTCTCTTTACAACATAAACATTGAAGTCTTCAAAATAAGCCCACACAATGATTTTTCCAGGTACTTTCTGATGTTTCTTGACTCTATACGGTTTGGTGTAGGCATTCTGCTTTGGAGGTGCGCGCTGGGATTTCATTTCAGCAAAACAAGCGGCCCATTCAGCTATCTTAAGATCAACATTCGCATCCGAATCTTGGGCTTGACTTTCATCTTTCTCCTTTTCTTTCTCCTTCTCGTTCAGCTGATCAAAAGTAGCACTGCCAAACGTTTCACCCAAGTTGGGGATAACATTACCCTCAGGGTCAGTGTACTTAGGATAGTGGTCAGCTGTCACATCCTCAATCTTAATTTCATTGACGTCCTGTAGCTCCTCATCACTCAGAACATTGACTTTGGGAGCATCTTTGATCAGTTCATCTAGATTTAGTCTGAATATATCAGCTAGCTGCTTGTCGGTCAGATCATGTATGATTTCTCCTTCTTTGGGAGTGTAGCTCACTGAACTTTTGACGATCCCTTGCAAATAAAGAATCATAATGAGTTGAGTCTTAATTTGCTGAAGGGGGACAACATCATATTCATCTGGCTGTTGAGCTTCATCTGTTTGATTAAACATTCAACACATCATAGATAAATCATTAATCAAGACATTGAAACATAAGTAATCATTAATTACATTAATGTAATACACAATTCAAGTACAAAAGTTTCAAATACATAAACATCTAATCATTACTTTTGCCTTGATTGGGTGTCTCTTCAGCTGGAGGAGTTGAGGACGAGGCTCTTTGATCCTGATTTCGCTTGGTGCGCCTCTCCTTTGCTGATGGATTTGAGGCTGATGCAGATGCATAACCTTCTTGATCATCCTCATCATCATCATCGCCTCCTTTTCCCTTTCCACTTCCTCCCGCTTCCTCCTCATCATCATCTTCTTCATCATCTTCTTTATCATCAGTAAGCTCATCATCATCATCCATATCATCACCATCATCATCACCCTCTTTAATCTTTAGGGGCTCACCCTTAGATCCCTTAAGCCTTAGGATAATCCTCTTGTTTTTCTTCTCCAATCCTTCAATTTTCTTCCCCGACTCTATCACCAACTCGTTTTGACTCTTTAGTGCATGGTGAGCTCGGCCTAAAGCTCTTTCACAAAGTGCATTCTTTTCACTGAGCTGAGCTATTTGCTTGGCTTGAGTTGTATTTACCACCATTAAATGGTTTATCTTATTAGCTCTCAGATCATCAGTAGCGATCAGCTTTAGCACAATGTTGTTTAGACTTGCCAGCTGTTCCTCTAACCCGATAATGGGTAGAGTGGAGCCATGTGTCATTGGGGATTGGGTGGATGTACCGGCTTGTTGAGTGGTGGTTGTGGTGGTGGATGTGGTGAAGATAGGAGGGGAAATGGGAGTGGATTGTGGTGGAGTTGTGTTGGGTATCATGGGTGAGCTGGAGGTAGGTGTATGAGTGGTGGTGAGAGTATCAGTGGCTGTAGTGGTGGGAGTAGGTGTAGTAGTGGTAGTGGCTGTGGTAGTGGTGGCTGTGGTAGTGGTGGTGGCTGTAGTGATTAGGGTGATCTTTTGTCTCTTACCCTTCTTGCCATAAGGATGAGCCATCCTCTTCTTCCTGGACCCCTTGGCCATATGGGCTCCCCCTGAGCTGATCGGTTGGTCGGGTGTGTATGTTTGATCAGTGACATCAGTATCACCACCCTTAGAACCAGCTTGGCGTCCACCAACCGCCTCTTTGACTTTTTCAATAGCCACAACTAGCTACTGACTTTCCTGACCAGAGAGATTCTTCCTATTCATCAAGCAGGAAGTCTTGGTGGAAGGCAGCCTTCTCTGTTCCATCAGATGCATCAGTGGTATCATGGGGAGATGGTGGAGATATTGTAGAAGTTTCAGTGGCCCTTGATTTACTGGGACCAGTATCTCCACCACCTTGACCATCATTCTGATCATTATTGTCGTCCTCTTCGTCAGTGGGTACCACAATAGGCTCAGCATCAGAATCACTATCATCGTGATGCCATTTCTTGCGAGCAGGTGCCACGTAGTCTTCATTGGCCAGATGCCCAAACAATCTCCTGACCATGGGCTTCACCTGCTTCCCCCGGTATACTTTCATCCTGCCTATGGTGGTATCATCCATCACCTCCAGCACCACTTCATCATCTCTCTCTTTCGGAAACATAGGAAGCTTCTCATCTATGATCATCTGTAGGAAACGTGGATACATACAGAAGCCTTCCTTGCCTTTGGCTTCAAGGTTCTTGATTAGATAGGAGAACAACATGCAAAAGAAACTGAACAGGTGGTCTGACATCTCATCAAATCCTCCTCGCCTTGAGGCTATGCACTTGAGGATAACATGTGCCAAGTACTTGAACTGGGGCACATGTTGCTCTTGTTAAGCACACCGGCATTGATGTCCCCAACGTACTTTATCCTTAGAAAGCAACCACGCATAGTTAGTGGATGCAACTTAGTTGAATAGGCTCCGTCTTCCCCCAAGTCTAGGACTTTCCTCTGGTCTTCTTCACGGATCTCAATGTCTTGTCAGAAAATGGAGCTCCGGATACAGTGAGGCTTCACCGACCGGTCAACCGAGGCACCTTCCTAGAAGGCCTGCTGTATAGATTGGTATAGAGTGCATGCTCAGAGATGGCCTTGTAGATCCTCGATCTACGTAGAAAGGAAATAATCCCTGTGAACTCAGAGGCGTTCCGTGAAGTAGCGTCGAGATGAGCACAGATGTTGTGCCTGGTGCTCATTGTCCATCTATCAGCTATATTGCTACAAGACAAGAAATATATACATTAGATTGGTTGCTAGACTTAACAGTTGAAGTTTGAATAATTTTGATCTACTGATTCAATCATGCGACTGAACCATACGACTGAGTTCAGTCGTGCGATTGAGACTGTGGCTGAGTTCAGTCGTGTAATTTAGCTTGCAACTGAGTTCAGTTGTGCAATTGAGCCTGCAACTGAACTTAGTCGTATGCTAAGCCAAGCGGTTGAGTCAGTCGTGCGACTGAGTAACCGATTGATTCAATCGTGCGATTGAATTATACGCCTAGCTCGATCGTGCGACTGAGGTTCATATGGAGTGTCTATTCGTATCTTGCTCTGTTTGACACTCTAACTCTGAAAATTTGTTAAATCTTTATATTAGACTTTGTGTTTAGACTCATTAGATTCGTAGGGACTCGAAATAGCACTTAATGTCCTTTAAATCAACTTTTATGTCCATTTAAGTGGTTTATTTTACAGTATTGTCCCGTTTATTGATCTTAACACATTCGATCATTTAGGGTTAGATTAGGTCAATCACTAGGACCGATTTCTGTTTCCAAGTACCGGAAGATGAGTAAGAACCAGTTAGTATCATAATCAAAGGACAATCACAATGATCAACAATTTGGCAGAGAGTTTGTGTGTATGGACGGTTTCATAGAGTTTTTGAAGGGTGGTAAAGGATATGACCGACTAACCCCCTTATTTACAGTATTTTCAATTTCAGTCGTGCGATTGGACCCATACGCATGCTTCATTCATGCAACTGAGGTTCAGTCGTGCGACTGGCTAATACTCTCTCATCCATTCGTAAGATTGGTTCAATCTTGTGATCCAATCGCATGGTTGTCTCATACTCATGGTCCAATCATGTGACTGGCTCATATTTATGGTTCAATCGTGTTATTGGCTCATACTTATGATCCAATCGTGTGATTGGCTCATACTTATGAGTTTGACCTGATACACTTTCAAACACTTAAAATTTATACTTTTGATATATAACATTATGACCTATGATCATCTCAGACATGACGCTTTTAATTTAACATCATTTGATCACCTCAGACATGATCCTTTTAGTTTAGAACTGATTGGTCACCTCAGACGTGACCACTTTTAGTGAGTGATTGCAGATTTCATCTAGTTGTATAGTCCGACATCTACACAACAAAAAACTAGAAAACAAAAAACAACTTGAAATTAAGGGAAACATGACATATTTTTGTGGTTTTGGGTTTGAGATGGATGGAAACCTTTTAGAATACATCTAACCGATTTTACTTCCTGAGCAGAACAACTTCAAGTTAATTTGATCATTTCCGGAAAGATTCATTACGGAATCATACAAGTATATCATAATCATTTGGGACCCCTTTTAATATGCACTTTGATGCTAGATTCGTGTTTTGTCTGAGAGTCAATAGCACTCTCAGGAAATCATACTAGAGCTATAAGATACACACAATGATTTTGACTGTCTTGAATTGCAGCCATGATGATTGTCAGTATATTTGTCCACTTAAATTCATACACAGGTTTTTGACTCACATTAGTGATGAGTTGGGTTTAATTATTTAACAAGCATTTATGGATCCCACACTTATATGCTAATCAACATTCCTCAAGAGATTTTTGAGCGGCTTACTGGTATTTGACAAGAAGAAACTATTCTAAGAGCTTTCAAAGAGATGCCAAGCCTCAGATCAATGCCATCGCACAATAGAGAGGCGCAAACAACAATGAATTCTAGAATATTTAGGTTATGCTTATCCACAGGCCAGTGCCACCGCACAACAGAAAGGCACACAACCTATCTTCTTATTAGAGCATTTGTTTTTCTTTTGCACATAACACACCAACAACATTAGTCATTAGCTTGATTGCACTTAGCAGTTTTTCCATGTGCTTTGCTCATTTTTATGGTCATCCGCACACATTTGTGGCGTTTATTTTGCTTGTCACCCCTTATTGGAAATCTGTTGATTGTGTTAACCAGGGATAAGACGAGAACCCACAGCAAGTTGAACAAATTAGTTTGAATTTAATTCACCAATGAAGTCTACGCATCTATTGTTTTGAATCTACCAACACATCATATAATGAACTAGAAACCTCTAGGTCTACTTTCTCTATGTTACCCCAATAGCAGATTAGTTTTACTATCATTTTTGTTTTGTTGTGCTTAGATATCTCAGACTTGTAATTTGAATTTAGCATGTTGAGCATTTAACTCCTTTTGAAATACCAAACAATTTGTCCCCAATGTACTATCATTTTCCATAAACTTTGAATCAAAATCATAAATTTGATTTCATTTATTTCAGCTAATCTACCCTCCCCCCTTGTTTTTTTAAATAAATAAATACTGCAACTAAGTAAATACTAAACTAGACTATTCTCCTCCTAAAATTCTAAAACCGAAAATATTTTTGTGATTTTGGATTTTAATAGACAGGAAAATAAACTAAATAATAAACTAAGAAAATACTTGTCGGACTAAGAACTTTCGTCTTCTTGAATCACATCACTTTTCTTTTTCACGCCATTAACCTCTAAAAGATATAAAAACTGAGGTTTGTCAAATGTTTTTGTGTAAAGTTCGGCGCCTTAAAAATCCATATTAATTTTAACAACATCTAGTAATTGCTTTTCAAAACATTGATGTATAAAGTGATATTTAATACCGATGTGTTTTGTTTTCGGGTGTTGGAACGGATTTTTGGTGATAGCAATTGCATCAGAATTATCAACAAAGATAGGGGTGTTAGAAAATTGCAAACCGTAGTAGCACATTTGCTGTTGAATCCAAATGATTTGCGAACAACAACTTGCAGTAGCAACATATTCAGCTTCACATGTTGACAGAACAACTGATGTCTGCTTCTTACACTGCTAGCTGACTAACCGTCTACCAAAGAACTGACATTCCGTTGATGTTGACTTGTAATTCATCTTGCAACCACCATAGTCCAAGTTACTATAAGTTGTAAGCTCAAAGTCATCATCATGAGGATACCACAACCCGAGCGTTGGAGTACCCTTTAGATAACGAAAAATCCTTTTAACTCCAATGAGATGATTTACTTTTGGTTTTGCCTGATATCTGAAATAGAGGCACGTGGCGTACATAATATCAGGACGAGAGGCTGTGAGGTACATTAGAGATTCGATCACTCCTCTATACATGGTGGCATCAACTAGATAACCATTTTCATCGGGTGCCACGTCATGGTTCGTGGCAAGTGGAGTTCCAGCAGCCGAAGCATTTTCCATGTCGAATCGACTGAGAATATCTCCTACATATTTGGATTGATGCAGGAAGATTCCTTTTGGTGTCTGATCCACCTGTAATCGAAGAAAGAACATTATCTCCCCCATGGAACTCATCTCAAACTCAGCTTCCATTACAGATTCAAATTCTTTACATAATTCTTCATTTTTGGAACCAAAGATTATGTCACCCACATATATCTGTAGCATTAGTAAATCACCATCCTTTTCTTTGATGAATAATGTGCAGTCAATAATCCCTCTGCAAAAACCATGTTTTACTAGATGAGTTGAGAGTTTCTCAAACCAAGCTCTAGGGGCTTGATGGAGCCCGTAAAGAGCCTTGTCCAGTTTAAAAACTCTATCCTGATGATAAAGATCCTCAAATCCTTCGAGTTGACTGATGTAGACTATTTCATGGATTTCACCATGAAGGAATGCACTTTTTACATCTAATTAATAAACTTTAATCTTCATGTAGGATGCATAGGCTAAAAAGATACAAATTGCTTCCATCCGTGCCACAGGTGCAAACACTTCATTGTAGCCTATTCCTTCGACTTGTCGAAACCCTTGAACCACAAGCTGAGCATTATTTCTAATTATCACCCCTAGGTCATCTTTCTTACACTTCAGCACCCATTTAGTGCATATCATATTAGCACCTTTTGCTCTGTCCACAAAGGTCCATACTCCTAACTTCTTGAACTATAGGAGTTTTTCTTACATAGCACTAACCCATGCCTCATCTTTAAGGCTTCACTTACATATTTTGGCTCAAATTGAGACATAAAACATTGATAAGCACCATCGTTAAGATATCCTTTTTCCACGACTGAGGCATAATCAGCTGAGTATAGCCGATTCCGTGTCTGCACTCCCGATAGAACATCCCCAATGATGTTTGCCAGGGGATGGTGCACATTAATTCGAGATCCGGGAGTGGTGGGAACAACTACCTCATGATCCAGATTTTGAATTCCAGGTTTAGTATCTGTAGTTGTTGGAGTATGAAGTATAGAAGTGTCAGAGGCATCAAGATCTGATGCTCGTGTACTTTCATTGGTGGGAACCTAGTCCTCCTAGTCCACATTTGTAGTCTCAACTATTTCATCATCAGAGTAGGAGTCACTAACTTCAAGCTCTCCCCCTAAAGGACTAGAAGAATCGTCTAATGGAACCGATGGTGTCGAGTCTTGTGGAGGAGTGTTCAGAACATCATACATAATTGTAGTAGATAACTCTAGGTTGAAGGACTTAAAAAATTCATCATAGTCAAAGAAGAAAGAAGGTCCTTTTCTAGTAGGGGGTGCTGTGTCTTTGAACATCAACATTGCACCACACTTTTACCTGACTCGTTGAGTTGTTATAAACTCTCTTCTCCGGTATACTGTATCCGAGGAAGATACCTTCTTCTGCCTTCTCACTGAACTTCCCAGTCTGAGTTTTCTTTAACAACATGCACGGTGCACCAAATGCTTCGAGATAGTCCAAGTTTGGTTTAAGTCACTAGAGCAGTTCATAACATGTATTACCATGACGTTTGATCACCAGGACTCGATTGAGAGTGTAGCATGCATTCGCCACTGCCTTGTTCCAAAATTGAATAGGCAGTTTAGAGTCAGCTAACATTGTTCGTGTTATCTCTATCAAGCTACAATTCTTTTTTTCAGCAACCCTATTCATCCGTTGAGTGTAGGCAGATGTAAATAAATTTACAATCCCTTTCTCTTTACAGAATGCCTCCATCCACTGATTTTTGAACTCTGTTCCGTTGTCTGATCAAATTTGCCTTACTTTCATTTTGTAGAGTGATTCCAAAGTAGTTACTAGATGTTTGAATGATTCAAAAGTCTCTGATTTGGATTTCAGAAACATAACCCAAGAAAATCTTGAGTAACCATCAATGACTACCATGCAATATAGATCTCCAGCAATACTCTTTGTGCTTACCGGGCCAAACAGATCCATGTGTAGAAGCTCGAGAGGAATATCAATAGAATTTACTTTCTTTGCCTTGTGAGACTTCTTAGTCTGTTTCCCTTTCTTACATGCCATGCAAAAATCTGGAAGTTGGAAATTCTTGATAGTTACTCCATTCACTAAATCATTATGTACCAGATGATTCATCTTCCTAGGATTAATGTGTCCCATTCTCCAATGCCAGGAGACTGAATCCCTCTCTGTTGCCTTTGACAAGAAGCATTGTACAGTGGTCTCAGTTGTGGAGGCCTTTGATAGATCCAAGACATACAGATCATTATATCTTGAAGCTGACATTAGAACTTTATCCTCCTGGATAACATAATCCTTCTTCAACATATAGCACTTCTTGTTGTCAAACAAAACTTTGAATTCTTTATCACAGATCTGTAAGACTGAAAGCAGGTTGTTCTGTAGTTGTTGAACGTAGTTGACGTTGTCAATCTTAACTTTCTCGTTTCCCACTTCGCCTTAAGCGGTGATTTAACCTCCTTTATTTCCAACAAATGATACATTTCCTTCTTTAGTTTGTTTGATGTTAAAAAGAAGAGACGAGTTCCCGGTCATGTGCCTGGACGCCCCACTATCAATAATCCAGGTATTTGTGATAGCGTTGTAGCGGACACCCTGCACATTCAAAGGAATTGATTAATTCAGGTTTGGGACCCAAGCCTTAACTGGCTTGGGTGACCCAGGGGAATCACATATCATGAACTGACCCCACTGTCCTTCAAAGGATAAGGGAACATTGTTCTTCTTCTTGTTCTCATTATCAGACAAATTACTTGATTTTATCTTCCTTAAGCCAGTTTTGTGTAAGGCATGTTTGTGATAAATAGACGACTAGCTTATTGTTTGAACTTTAGATTCACTAATACTCTTATGTGGAGTATTAGATCTCATTTTAGAAAAACTTGGTTTTGCATCATAAAGTTCAATTTTCTTTTTGGGCGTCTGATAATAATGACAGTTAGGAGAGATATGTCCTCATTTTCCACAACTGTAGCATGATCTCCCTTCTATATATTGAAGAAAACTTTTATGTGGTATTGAGTTTGGTAAGGGTGTGAGATGTGTCTGGTTGGGTTTTGTCACTTCTCTTTTAGATGTTTCAGTTTTTTTAACAAAATTAATTGTTTTAACATTTTGAACATCTTCAACTTTTAGTTTATTTGGATGTTGATGAGTAACACGTTTTTGGTTAACTGGATTAGTCATTTTGGGTTCAGAAGTAGACGTCTATGAACCTGACCTTAAATTAACCATGTCAATTTGATCATCCAAAATTTCAAGAGGCATCTTCTCTTTTGATTTCAAAGTAGACTCCTTTTGTTTAGTGATATTTTTCACAGATTTGCCCGTAGAATCGGGATCACTAACCAGAGGAGTGGACACCACATGATCCTTTACTGGGTTATTATTGATTGGTCTACATTTAGTGTTCAAAAGGACTGCATGTGGTGACGGAACTACTTTATAACCCAAACCTTTCCCATTATTTCATTCTTTCACTAAGTTTTGAACTATGTGAGAAGAACTAGCCAAACTATACAGTTTTTGTTTTAAAGATTCAACTTCGACTTCTAAAACTGCTTTTTCTTTTTTCGTTTCTTCCAAAGAGTTTAAATAAAACTTTATGTCAATTTCTTGATTTAATACAACAACCTCGGTTTCCCTTAGTTATTTTTCCAAAAGTTCTATTTTTTCTTTGAAACTGCATTCATATTGTTTTAAAATACAATTAGCCTTAGTGCAGAGTTGTAAATCGTTTACTAAGTTATCATTGTGTTCTAATAACCATGCAAATTTTAGATCAATGCTTTCCCTAAATTTGTCACATTCAGTACAAGCATGTTTTTCAAATAATTGGTCTTTAGAACTTACCTGTGAGGAATGAGACGAATCAGCCATCAAAGCTATATCAGACACTTCGTTGACTGGAGATTCTGAGTTTGTTTCTCTGACCTCTTCCTCAACAAAGTGATTTACAACATTCACAGCTTCTTCGGTATCTGACATTGCTTGCTCAGCTATGATCTCACCTTCGCTAGCAGATCCATCATCCAATGCATCAACAATGGCAATATTTGATTCCCTAGGAGAAACAAATCGGAAGGACCAGTCTTGCCTTTCATCACCTTGAGCAGTTAGAGCCTTTGTCTCTTTACTTGAAGAAGTAGTTCCAATCATATCTTTGTCTTGACGGTTGACTGTAGGAAATGGGTTTCCATTTCTAGTTTTCTTGGGCTTTACACACTCACATTTGAAGTACCCTTTTTCACCACAGTTGAAACATGTGACTTTGGTTTTGTCAAAACCAAAAGCTGCCTCTTTAGTGGCAATTAGATTTTGCCCTGTCTTTTTGTCAAACTTCTTTGCTCTTCCGACTGCACTAGCCAAGGCCCACATTATACCCATTCTTTCTAGCTCATTTTCATCAACTTGCTCGTAATCCTCATCTGCAAGATGACATTTTCCAATCTTACTGGCAACTAGACCATCATAAGATTGTACTACAGCTGCTAGAAGATCCATGTGCTCCTTAGCAACTTCCACTATGACATTACTAAGATTCTCAGTCTTCTACTTTGTAGTATTTGCCTCAGGAACTATGTATTGGGTTCCAGATGACCCTGATGTTTCGGTTCCTGAAGCACTATTTTGGGAAGGAGCAGAAGAACTAGACACAAACGTTGTTTGTAACGGCGCTCCTAAAACAGCTAAGTCGAAACTGAGTTGTAAAGTGAAGGATTCTAAACATAGGAACCTTTCTTCGACTTGTATTTCATTCGCAATTCTTCCTCCCTTAACTTCAGGATGAAATCATTTATGTCTAACATTGCAAGAATGTCATTTTGTCTCAGATTAGACACAAATGAATCCCATTTATCAGGCAAACCATCAGCAAAACTTGAAACTTTATCTTCCATAGATATTGTCACACCATGTGTGTGTAACTCACTCATCAGATGATAGAATCTGTCAATAATATCATCCAAGCTCTCATTCCCTATCGAAGAGAATTATCAAGTTCCTTTTTGAGAGCTTTAGCCTTCAGTGCTTTAAGAGTTGTGTTTCCTTCATATCTTTTCTCCAATGCCTCCCATAGCTTTTTAGCCTGCTTGTTCTCAAAGAACTGATGAAAAATATCCTTAGGTATTGACTGAGTCAACAAGGCATATACTTTCTTTTCAGCATTGTATAGAATCTTCTGAGCTTCACTCATTCCTCCCAAAGTCAACTTGACTCCATTAGCACTGACTGGTACCGTATAACCAGTCTCAATGAATGTCCAAAGATTTGGATCAACTCCATTTAAATAGATTTCAAACTGTTGTTTCCACTGTGGATATTCATCTAACGTTAACAACTTGGTGGTTCATTATGATTTCCAATCTCATTCTCTAGAAGTAGAAGGTTCTGGATGCGGGAGTCCTTTCCGGCAGTAAATGCAGCAAATTGGTCTTCCATTGCTTTAAACTTGGTACTTTTAGAATAGGACAGTCTCACTCGTGCGAATGGGCTATGAGTATGGATCACTCATGCGAATGAAGGATGCAAATGAATTCAATCGTGCGATTGGATTCAGTCGTGCGTATGAACAAAACGATTTGAATCAAACAACTTGAGTTGTTCAGTCGTGCGAATGAGGAATAAGACTGAGTTCAGTCGTGCGGATGGAGTATACGATTGAGTTCAATCGTATGAATAAACCGATCGTGTGACTAAAGGCTGTTGTGTTTGTAAAATCGAAGATTTTGACACTTTGACACAAAATACGAGTTTCCCAGGAACCCTAATCTGTCGTATAATGAAAAAACTAAGATTTAATGCATTCAAACTTCAAAAACGCCTTTGAAGCAAAGTGGTGACTCTTTTGATTTAAAACGTAGGTTTTTAACACCAAAACTAATCGAATCCAACGTAAAATCACAAGCACAAGCTCTGATACCACTTGTTAGGACCATGTACGTACGAACTACTAACGGATTCTATGTGAAACCAGATCAAATAGTGTGGAATCCTATTTGTTTGGCAATCCAATTAGTCAGAACGATAACTCGATCGATATAACAATAAGCTAAACGTTAAGAATGAGTAGGAATCGATCAAGATCGAACTGTGAAGTTGGATTGGCTATCTCTGACGCTCTGGACGGCTAGGGTTTATGTATATTCGAAGTATCTCTCCAAGTGTTTTTATTTTTTCAGGAATTAAGTAGTATTTATAGGTTTGTAGTTTTCATTTGTATGACTGAACCATTAGCATGGTTCAGTCATGCGTTTGACACATGCGGTTGATTCATACGCACGACTGAAGGTTCAGTCGTGCGACTGAGTCAATCTTATGTCTCAATCATACGACTAATCCAGTCTCTTGGTTCAGTCATGCGACTGGTCCATAAGTATGATATATTCATGCGTATGGTCCATAAGTATGGTCCATTAGCATGAATAATCATCTGACTAAGTTGAACACATTTACCAATCATTATTGACTTAGAATTGTGTACAACAATCTCAAACATATACATGAAGTTCATACATATGAATTATATTTAACACAATAATAATATGAAATAATCAAAGATAATAAACATCAAGGCATATCTCATTTTTCATTTCATCATCACATTACACATATGTAAGACATGAAAGACATTTACATTTAAGCACATAAACTAGGAACATCATGTATCTACATTTATGTAAGGACCCGTTCCTGGAATGCTCACAACCGGCAATCATCACACATAAAACATATGATTTACATTAACTTTACTAAAACATTGAAGCAGAATCATTTTAAACAACCATTTCATTTCATATAAATAATCCCTTTTGCAAAGTAATACAACATTCGTTACAAAATATCGTTTGTTCGGATTACAATGCAAAAACATTATCGCAACATAAAATGGATGGCATCCAAAACAAGCCAAGTAGCCACCTCGTTCCATCCTCATCAATATTTACCTGCCAACTGAAACACATAAAAGTCTGCGTTGTTGAGTGAGTTGTAGTTTTAAAATAAAATAAACTTTACTTTCATTTAAAACCTTTCTTTACTATCGTACATGATCATACATCATACATACACATAGATAATATCATTATTATCTTCCTTTACTGTTCTTTTACTTTCTCTCTTTACTTTTTTCGGATTAGTGTCATCAACTATGCCCCAATCATATGCACAAAGCAGGTTCTAGGCCGAAAATCATAAATAACTTCCATAATACACATAGCCTGGCACCAACACCGGGGTAAGTAACAAATATCCCATCTGTATACTACACCTCAAACGTATGCACAAAGCGGGTACTAGACCGAAGATCATAAATGACTTGCATAACGCACATAGCCTGGCACCAGCACCGGGGTGAGTATCCACTATCATCCATGTACTACACAACTAGCCAGTCACAAAGAATAGACCCATGTGTGTATCCTTATGGGTTAGCTAAACCACACACAGTTGAGTTAACAATATTTTAGAGTCGTGTACCTCTATACATTTGCTTGCAAGACTTTCTTTGCTTTCACTTTCATTAATGCATGCATTCTTTCATTACGTTCCTCTTTTCATTATCTTACGCTTTACGCTACATAATACTTTCCATTTACATTCACAACTATACCACGCAAAGCCATGAAAAATAAACATACATAATAAGAAACATAAACGTAATCATACAAGGCATCGTCATACACATCACATCATCATGCATGCCACATCACATAATCACATCATACATGACCTCATAAAGTCAACTTCCATTTTAAGACCATTTACGTACGGAGTACTAACTGATTCTGCACGTATACCAACTCAAATAGTGCGGAATCCTATTTGATTGGCGATCCAATCAGGGAGAGCACAGTTCAGATCAATCTAACAGTTAATGAAATGTTATGAATGATTATAGAACAACCAACTGTGATCTATGAACTTGGAACAAGTTTTCTTGAGTCTCTGGACGACTAGGGTACAATTATGTGCGTAGGTATTCGAATTGTTTCATTTTTCCACAAATTAAGTGGTATTTATAGGTTAGGGTTTTCCAATCATGCGACTGAACCATTAGTATGGTTCAGTCATGCGACTGAATCATACGATTGATCCATACGCACGACTGAGGATTCAGTCGTGCTACTGAGCCAATCTTATGTCTTAATCATGTGACTGATCCAGTCTCCTAGTTCAGTCGTGCGACTGGTCAATTAGCATAAAGTGTTCATGCGTATGGTCCATTAGCATGGTCCATTCGCATGAGAACTTCACATGATTAAGTTTAAACACATTTCTCAACCATTCTAGACTAAGAACTATGTAAACAACCACAAACCTATATAGTTAGTTCAATATGCGTTATCACACAATAAACAATGAAATATTAAACATTATAAACATCAACCACACATTGTATTTCATTCATACCCATTCAATTACATATATGTAAGACATGATAGACATATTACATTAAGCTCCTAAACTAGATACACATGTATCAACAAACTCCCCCTTAGACCTAGTTTACATCATTGTCTAACCTTCTTCATCAACTCTTCAAACTTCTTGTA
>BJCM01222528.1:0-19080 GCA_018326385.1 Flaveria bidentis | reverse complement strand
TATCTTCCACTTCGTTCGTAATTGATACTTCTAAGAATCTTAATTTTGGCTGATTCTTCTATGAAAGAGTTATAACAAATCATAAGTTATAACTTTAAAGGATAATTCTTCTATGAAAGAGTGTGCAATTACAAATTTACATATTGATGAACGGTCTGAGCTCATGGATTAGAACAAAATAAACTTCATCATAATGTAAGAATCCTCCATAATGAAACACACTATTATTATGAGTTAAGCCTAAAAATGTCAAAATTTAACGCAGTTAAATCATCAGCAAAGGGTGACGTATAAAACAACAACCAAATGGAATACATTTTGATGATACCATGTTCGTAGAATGAACATAAAATGAAGTTGCAGAATAGGTAATAATAAGTGTAGTCAATGTTGTAGAGAGAAGAATAAGTTCAGAACTTATTTTAGTAATTGTTATAAGAACACAAAATGATAGCAAAAACATAATCTCTCAAAACAACTACAAACATTGAAAATTCCTGTAGTTAATCTAACTTTCTAGTAACTGTTAAAAGAACACAAAAAGTGTAGCCAACATGGGCCTGCAAGTAATCATCAATCATTATTTAGTTTAATCATCACCAATAACCACAAGAATCCAAAAATGAAGAGATGCAATTTTTTGAAGTCTCAACAACCCTTAGGTTGCAGGTTTGCATCCCTTTGGATATGCATTTGGGATTTTTTTAAGTTAAAAATATATTAACCAAATACTTAAGAATCCACTAACACACATGGTCCACATAAATACATAATCGAAGATATCAACACCCATTGTACACCAAATACGCAAATGAACACATTCACAATTTCCACTAAATTGTAGTACTTAACCAAATCACGAATAAGATTTGGGATTTATTTGAGCAACACTACAAGTAATGGCTAACTTATTTTAACTTATTTGTCTGATTAATTAATATTTATAGGATCCATATTCAAAACGGGTTAAAAAAAGCTCCGCAGTAAGTTTTACATCGGGTAAAGAAAATAAGGTTGTTTCAAAAGTTGCCTTGTGGACAAATGAACCCTTAGAAGATGCCATGTGGCAAAGAGAAGAAAGAAAATAATGACACTTGGTCAACAAATGCTTTCTTTTATTATATAAGATTATTATATTATTGTTATATTAAAAAATATAATTTTCTTTTCAGATTCATTTAACTGAAAAAATTAAAAGAAGTTAATGTTAGGGATCAATTGTGTTACGGTTTGGTAAAAGGTTAGGATCAAATCTGTAATTTTTCAAACGTTTAGACTGGTATTGCAATATGATTAAACCATTAGAACCAATCGTGTAATTAACTCTAAATATGAACATGTTTTGTTATTCTTTTGATCAAAATTTTATATTGATATATGATTATACAAATTTTTAGTAAACTAACAACATGAATACAATTCTATTATCGTACTATTACTAATAATTATATTTAATTAATATTTTCTGACAAATCAACGTTAAATTTTGTACCAAGTGACTTTTCAAACAATATTTTCCTAAAAAACAGCTGAATTTCGTGTACTTGTGAATGTGCATAGGGTACACATGTGTCTTTATTATATATGAAACACAGATTCATCCAGTGGCATACACACACAATGAAAAAGACCACCGGAAATTTCTTCCGGCAAGTAGAATTAGCTGAACAAAAATCCCTCATCGACGGGGTTTTCTTCCCGGTGGTGCTATCCCCGACCACTAACACTGATATCACGGCCTTTGAAGATGCTATCAGAGCTGAGAAGCCATGGTTGGAGTCTCTTCTTCAGAAAAGTGGTGTTATTCTCTTCCGAGGCTTCCCGGTATCATCTCCTTCCGATTTCAACCACGTCGTTGAAGCTTTCGGATTCCCGGAAGCACACTACGTTGGCGGTCGAGCCCCTAGAACCAATGTGGTTGGCCGGGTTTACACCGCCAATGAAAGCCCGATGGATAAACGAATCCCTTTTTATCACGAGATGAATTATGTAAATTCTTTCAAACCCATGCATAAATACTTGTTCAATTATTTATCATATTTTAGCGTTTTTCTTTTCGGCTAATATTTTATAATTCACTGGCTAGCAAAAAACTAAACAGTATAAAACGTTAAAATGTCAAAAATAAGTTTTGCAACCGAGACGCCCAATTTATAACTCACTTTACTAGTGTTAGTCCATTAATTATATGGACCCCAAGATGTGACTTGATAGAGTACTTAGTATGTTAAAAGCCACATATAAGTTACAAGTTTACTTTGTCGCAAATTTGTGGTAAACCCGTGGTTTTATTAGAAGTTACACTTTGTCTTTATCATAGTTTTGCTATAAGTTGTCGGCTAAAATTGTTTTCGCAAATTATACTGTTTTTGGTAGGGATGATTTGTCAAATTCGTCTGCATATTCGTTGAAGTACGTTATACAATTTGTCAAACAGGTTCCGAATTTCCCATCAAAGTTAATTTTCTTTTGTGAAGAAGAGCCAGGAGAAGGGGGAGAAACGCCAATAGTTTTGAGCAATATCATATACAACAAGATGAAAGAGAAACAACCAGAGTTCGTCGCGAAACTAGAGACGCATGGAGTGAAATATACAACAATAGCTGGTGATGAGAATCATCCATCGAACATAGCTGGTAGAGGTTGGAAGTCTATATACATGACCGATGACAAAAAAGTTGCAGAGGAAAGGTTGCTAACATGTGTTGAGTTTTGTGTTGATCCGATCCATAGATAATAATATCTTAACGTTCATAACTTTACTAAAATCTTAATTTTATTAATTTCAGAACAAATCCTAAGAATTTAGTATTTCAACTTAAAATACACGTGTTAAGGGTTCTGATTGTGTCATGTGACCTAACATTTTCTTTGAAAAAGTACATGTTCTAGAATTTGAGTTTTGATTCATATATGTTCAGAACATTATCATGTTTTATTGACAGGGCTGCGAAACTAGAAACAAATTTAGAATGGATGGGTAACGCAGTGAAAATGATAACTGGTCCCGTACCGGCAATCAGATTTGACGAAAAAAGACAAGTTAAAACTTGGTTTAACAATTTGACTGGCCCCGTGAATGGTGACGATAAAATCTTTGATCAAGCGACAAGCGTCGAGCTTGGAAATGGTGAGGCCGTGCCTAATGAGGCTATGGAAGACTGTTCGAGATTCCTAGAAGAAGAATGTGTTGCAATACCTTGGAAGAAAGGTGATGTTATGCTTGTTGATAATCTAACGGTCCTTCACAGCCGAAGACCATTGTTGAAACCGCCTCGCCGCCTACTTGCATCTCTTTGCAAGTGACGATCGGGCCTTTTCATTTGAACCATCATATCACATTTTAGTTTCTTCATTTGCAGTAATAATATATCTTGTAAATGTTTTTGATTTTAGTCCGGATGAAGGTAAACATGAAATAAAACATAATAAAGAATAGTTTAGTGGTTTATTTATTTATTTTTTGAAATTTTACAGGGTAATTAATTAAACCATTATTTATAGGCAATGGTTAAGTAGGGATCCATCGAAATTAAGAATATAAAATTTTGTTATACCAATTTTCTTAGAATGGCCAACAAAATATATTTGAGTTATAAGTAGTGGTTAAATTAGTAGGGACCAATCTAAAAAGTTAATTTAAATAAATATTAGAACAGTAAAACATGTTTATTTTAATACAAAATTAATATAAGAAGGATAAGTAACACAAGAGGAGAGGCAAAACGGAGCTCGAACCGGCCGGTTAAACTAACCTTACTTTTGGCTTAAGCTGGATTCTGAAAGAGGTATTTTACATCAATTAAATTCGGATAAATTATTAAAAAAATAAATAAAAGTAGAGTGACTAATCAACTCCTGACATGTGGCAAGGCCGATAAACTATCACCTATCTAAAAAAATATATAATAATATATATTTTGTTGACCATTTAATAAAAATAATTAAGAGTTGTGTTATGGTAAATAATCATATTTCTTAGTACATTGTCATTACAAATTCTAGCATTTAGGTACGTCGATGACCTTCATTTTTTTCTTTTTGGCTTTTCCTAGATTTATTACATCTAGTTTTTTACCCGCCGCGTGTTGCAGTGGCGTCATACACGGCGAGATATAGTATATGCTACGATCGACAAACTCGTTTTAAGACTAAATTTACGTCCAAATGTCTAGTAGTTCGAAAATATATTACATATGATGGGACTCTGGTCAAAATTTACGTTAAAATTTAAGGAAATCACTCTCGCAAATTAGAGAATTCTACAAAATGTAATATCACTTGCATTTTATAGTTATACGGTTAAATGAAAACTTATTATATATAATGGGACTCAAAACAAAATTTACATCAAAACTAAAGGAAATTAACACCCCAGGTCAATGAAAGGGAG
Organism: Flaveria bidentis; assembly: GCA_018326385.1. Lineage (NCBI taxonomy): Eukaryota > Viridiplantae > Streptophyta > Magnoliopsida > Asterales > Asteraceae > Flaveria > Flaveria bidentis. The sequence continues at coordinate 14,687 of BJCM01222528.1, read as the reverse complement.
ATACTCGCAGCCGAGCTCTCGTCCCACTCCCGCTGCGAGAATTTTATATAATGTAATACCACTTGCATTTTATTGTTACATGACTTTGTGAATTAAGAGGGTATAATATGTCTGGTGTTTAAGAATCATAAAATAAGTAATGTAGTGTTTAAATTAGCCACTCTCAGTATGCATTTATATATTTATGGACTTGTATTGTATTTGTCTAAATTCTTGATGCATGCTTTGTGTATTTTAATATTGTATAAATGTATGGTCTTCCCTCACTTTGAAGCAAGAAAACCATTCCTCATTAATAATCTCATATGGTATCATTGTAGCCTTTGATCCTCCCCATTCTTCCATCTCCTCCACTTCTCCTACCCTCTCTTCATCTTCTTCTTCCCTTTTCTCCATGGCTGCATCTTCTTCCAATACTAATGGGTTCATCCCTCTCAACACCATCCTTTACACGATCCCAATTAAATTAACATCTATCGACTATCTTGTTTGAAAAAATCAAATGACCCCCTCCTGTCTCTCCAACAATTGCTCCCTCATGTTCTCACCACCACCACTCTCCTACCTTCCACTGTCTCTATCGATGATAAACCTGTTCCAAATCCTCTTCATTCTCAATGGCTTGCTAACGATCAAAGGGCGACTGTAATCCTCAATGCTTCTCTCTCCGACAAAGCCATGGCGGAAGTTCTTGGCCTTTCGTCGGCTCGAGACATCTGGGTTGCTTTCAAAAATGCCTATAGCAACACTTCTATCGAGCGAATTCATCATCTACGTGATCAACTTTGTCTACTTTCCAAAGGCTCCTCAACCGTTGCTAAGTTTGGTAGTAAGTTCAAGGCCCTCTATGATCAACTATCCGCTGTTGGTCACCCACCCGGTTGATGACTCGGACAAAGTTCATTTGTTTTCTTTTCCCATGTTTTTTATTCAGGACCAAAATATATATGAAACAAGTTCTCACTCACGGTTAGTGTGAACCAAGGACTTTAAGTCCTTCATTCGGGTCCCACTGCATTGTCAACTATCTTAAGTTCCCACTGAAAGCTTCTTTTGAGTGGTGGCATCTATGTTTGGGTCATGCTTCAATTGATGTTTTGTCATTCTTACCTAAACTCGATGTTTGCTCTTCTTATGATTTATCTTAATGAAAATGTGTTAGCAAACCATTAAATTTAGTTCATTGTGACTTAGGGGACCATCACCGGTTGTCTCTCATGACAAGTACCAATATTATGTTATATTTGTGGATGATTACTCGCATTTCACATGGTTTTATCCACTACGCCGCAAAAATGAATTGTATAATATTTTATCCACCTTCATAAACTTTGTTCAAACCTAATTTGACACTAAAATCAAGAACTTTCAAACTGATGGAGGCACGGAATTCCTTAATCAAACGGTTTGAAATATCTTCACCTCGAATGTCACGTTTAATCGTATATATTGTCCATACACCCCGCAACAAAATGGTCTTGCTGAACGCAAGCATCCCCGTATTGTTGAAAATGGACTTGCCATGATGTTCAATACCCATAAACCCTCATCCTATTGGGTGGACGCCTTTAGTACCGCCACTTATACCATCAATCGTTTACCTTCAAATATGTTAGATTGGGGTTACCGGCCATATGAACTATTGTTTCACACACATCCACTTTACACTAATTTTCACCTATTTGCATGTTGTGTCTACCCGTACACACGGATCTACTCCTATCACAAGCTTGCACCGCGTAGGATACCGTGTGTTTTCATGGGTTACAACTTGCAATACAAAGGGTTTAAGTGTCTTGATCCTTCCATGTCTTGAAGATACATCACCCGCCATGCTCGCTTTGATGAGTTTCAATTTCCATTTAAAGACAATTCTCCTGTTGGTATACACAATCTACCTTTACACCATTTCTTGGAAAATAATCACTGCCTATCTCCTGTCCCACAATCCACCAACTCTAACTTTTCAACCCCCCATCCACATATAGATGTTCTTGTCGTACACTTGAACCTCAATCTGGACCCATCACTAGCCCAAATTCTACAGCCCACTACAACCCTGGCCCATCCATTCTAGCCCACTCTGTTAAACCTATAACTGTCACCCATGCCATGCCATGCCATGCCATCAATCGACCCGATCACTCCCGACGCCCTTTCAACCGGTGACTCCAATCCTCCCCTTCCTCCGATCAACCGCTTACCCAAGAAGCCACTCCTGTCCAACTACATCTACCACCCTTAACCATCCAACCTGAGCAAGACCCTCACCCTGACTCTCCTGATCCACCTACTTCTACACCTCCCTCGTCCTTACCCATTTCCACCTCCACCCATCCCATGGTTACTCGATCGAAGGTCGACACTTTCATACCAAAGCATCCGGCTGATTTCTCTCAAACTGCACCTTACCCCCTACATCATGCTCGGCTTGGGCCACCTCCCTTTCGCTTGTGGGGGGATATTAGCCACTCTTGATATACATTCATATATTTATGAACTTGTATTGTATTTGTCTTATTCTTGATATATGCTTTGTGTATTTTTGTATTGTATAAAACTATAAATGTATGGCCTTTCCTCACTTTGACTTTGAGGCAAACCAACCATTCCTTATTAATCATCTCATAGTTTATTTGCGTAACCCTTTTATTGTTGAAAAGTTAGATGTTTTCTGGAATATATAAGGATTACAATTTTATCGTTTTTACTATAATACTCCTGGAGTGAATATCTAAATTTTTGGTCTGAATATCTCAACATTAAAGAAGTTGTAAAAATTATATTTTAACTACATTTAATAATTAGAAAATAGATATTGTTTTAAATTCGGTTGACACTTAACAGCTGGTGCTGCAAAAGCAAGCACCCATTAGATCATATATTTACTTTAAAAATAAATAAGTGAAGTTACTTTAAACAAAAATAGGAGTAACTTTATAAAATAGTAATCAAGTTTTATAATTGTTCTAATTAAGCTACTCATACAGTTTTTTTTGTTCCAATCAAGTCACTCGTAAAATTTTCTCGCAATCAGATCACTAAAGTTTTAAAATTGTTCTAATTAGGTTATTCATAAGTTGATTTTTTTTAAAAAAATTGAAGTTTCTGTAAAAAATTAACAATATTTATAGAAAAACTAAATTATTTTATAAAATTTGTGGATTATATAAAAAAATGAAAAAAATACGAGGGACATGATTATAACACACCTAAAACTTTAATGACCTGATTGGAACAAAAATAGTATTAATGAACCAATTTGAATACTTTTAAAACTTTAGTGACTTGATTATAACAAATAAAAATATAAGTGACCTAATTCAAAAGTTGTTAAAACTTTCTTACTATTCTGTGAAGTTTTCCCAACAAAATATATGTTATTTAGGTTAGTACACTAGATTTAGTAAAGCCGTGTATTATACAAGGAAAAATATATAATGATTAAATATAATATAATTTTACTTAATTATAAAACGTTATTTTAAGATAAGATATGATTTAAATTACGTAGGAGTAAAAACTATAAGTAATAAACCTAAGATATCAACTTTGTAAAAAAAAATTGAAAAAAAATTCAAATAATTTGTTTAAACAATTTTTCATTTTAGTAATAAAAATTTAATTTTAAAAACACCAAATTTAAAATATTTTATATTTTTAAATTAGTTTGATGTTTTAGAAAACAGTTTTATTTTATAAAAATTAGAGTCTTTAGAAATAACATCAATAAAATGATATATTTGTTAATTAATTAAAAAACAATTTAATCTAATAAATAAATTTTTATATGTAATTAAGTTAATTATTTAATAGGAGAGAAAAGCGAGATTTTTTTTGTGATAATGAATGTAGTGTTGTCACGTGTCCTTTATATTTATCCTTTTATTAGAGCATAAGGATAGAGATAACTGTTCCAACATCCTGCGACCTCTATAGCTAAGAAATTATTTCAATATAGTTTTTCATTTTGTAAATTATATCTACTGGCACAAAATATCTCCAACCCTCTCTCCACTATAGACGTAGAATGAATTACACAACCGCCTCCACCATCACCGTCACATAACCAAAACCATAAGCTCCTATCAATCTTTCTTTTTCTATAGCCGAGAACACCACCAAGTAACTCATCTCTCTCTCTTTCTCTCTCTTATTTCTTCTCCAAATAATTTCTTCTTCAAATGTAAGACCACCATGAAAACTATCATGGCCCTAATGCTGCACTCCGCCATCGACCTTTCCCAGAGTATGGACATTGAGGACTCACCATCCTTACTTGCAATTGTTCATACTCAGCAACCTTCTCAAGCTTACATTGATGTGGACTCACTCATTTAGAGTCTTTCTGAGGAGGTAATTCTAAGGGCTATGTCAACTCCACCCCAAGGAGATTCTAATTATATAATTGGGTGGGTGGAGGTATGATGCTGATAGAAGAGCCCTTATACTTCAAAGAGTTCAAGGACAGTAAGAAGTCTTCAATTTTCAGTCCTTGCACTACTATGAAGGTCTTGATCTAGTCAGCATGCCACTTGCCAACCCAAGTCAACTCAGGCAACCTAGCAAAATGGCTCAAAGGATTCAAGACTAGATTGCTGAAGGGTTCAAAGAGAGAAGACAAATGTGAGCATATAATGTCATTGGTCAACTGGATGTTAAGGTGGACCCTAAGATTAGCTTTAAAGGGAAAACCTTGACTGAAGGCCCAATGACAGAACCTGTGAGCACTACCACAGAACCTGCAACTACGACAATCCATCCCCTCAGTGAAACACCTTCTAGTGAGGTGTATCACAACCTCTCTATAGCTAGAGCCTGGATGCTACTCCAAGCAATGAAGGCCAAAGCTCTCTCCACCTTGAGTCACAAAGGTCTATGGGTGACAAAGGGAAAAGGATAATAATTCCTAAGGAGATTGAGGAGGAGGAGGGAGAGAGAGAGGAAGAGGAAACTAAAGGGAAAAAGTTTCACTAGGTATTTAGGCTTCATCAAAGTTGTATTCAGGGCTGCCCCCAGACCAAACACTCAAGATGATGACTTAAGGGCAGTCAGGATTACTAACCTACAGACCAGGAACTATGACATTGATAAGATCATTTCTCTCCCCTTAGAAGAACTAAATGAACAGGCAGACATGGAAATGTCTAGAGAGAGTATGGAAGCAAAGGATGCAAGATTGATCCTCCAAATCAAAGAAGAAAGAAGACAGAAAAGACTGTACAAACATGTTCCTACCCCCTTCCCAGTTCAAGAAAGCCTTGTGCAAGAGACTGTGGCAACTCCAAAACCTCAGGTAGATAAAGAAGCTGATAGGCAAAACATGATTAGCTACCTGAGTGCCACAGGACTCTACCAGGTAGGTGTACTTCTTCCCTTGTCCTTTGAATTTATTGATTTTGAGTATCTCAAACAACTTGAACTTCAAGTACTCAAAGAACAAAAGGCTACAAACAGAAAGATAAGAGAAGAAGCAGTCAAGTCAAGAGCTATCATCCAAAAAAGTCAAAAGAAGTCTACTGATAGGTAGAGGATGATGAGCTTCTTGAAGCTATATGGATTCTCTGGAAGGAGGCTTGACCCAATGTCTCTATCCATCATAGATGAGCACATAAGGGTGATCAAGTAGAAGATCAATAGATGAGATCTTATTGACTTACACTCCCCACTAAGTCAAGCCCCTCCGAAAGTGGAGGTTAAGGTTGAAAAATTTGAGACAACACAACCTAGACCTCCTGCTGGACCTCAACCAGCTTCATCTTTTGATCCACAACAGGTTCGAACTTCCTCTCTTTTTGAACTTGTGAGAGAGGAGGACCCAACTGAGAAGGAAAAATCAGAACAACCTGGTGTTGAAGGCCAGTCGCCTCAATGAAAGACTTTAAAGAGGACGAAAAGGATGGCTCGAAGGGATAAGTCAAAGAAGAAATTCAAGTCATCCACCTCTAAACCTCAGGACGAGTCAGAACATCCTGAGGAAGTGCAATAAGAGGGAGCTCAACCAACTCCAATCCAAGCAGCTCATCTTACATCAAAAAGACCCATCTTGTCCTGGACGTTCACTAATAATCCAGAAAAATAGTATGTCAACAGAGATCAAGGTGGTTAAGATGTCTACACATGGTAGGAAATGTTTAACCTACCTCTGCATGATCTCTTTAAGATGAGAAGATACATTGAAAGTCAGAGTGATCCTAACCATCTGATAAAGAAGGGCATGGTCATTATCATAATGAGGACTGTCAATATCTAAGGTTTGCTCATGTTTTGGTAGCATTAGCCCAGGGGGAGTTTGTAAGGTTTAATATAAGGATGATGCAACTAAAACAATCTAAGGTGGTGTTTGTTTTTTAGGCAAAAGCTCTTCCCCACCTCTTCATCTGCGCACACGCAGATGGGGGAAGAGCTTTTGAGTGCGCAGACTATTTGTTTTTTGGAAGACGTTTCATCAAAAAACATCTTCCTGACGCCTGCATGGAGAAGATGTTGTGTTACCACTTCTCAAGTCTTCTTAACCTTTTCTCCTCTTTACCCCCAACCCAGACTTTTCTTCTCATTGTTCAACCATTCAACCCACCACTCCTCTCCTCTCCTCTCTACATTGAATCCCTTCTCCCGCCGCCGACGCCGCTCACGCTACCGTCTCACACCGCCACTCATGCTGCCGCTCTCTTCTGCTCACGCTCATGCTCTGCCCATGCCTTTTTTCTTTACTGCTCACGCTCACTGCTCTATTCTGCCCCGCCTTCAGCCGAGCAACCGCCACCCCTCTTCTACGCCGCCGCCGCCTTCCAAAGCCCCCCCACCACCCTCAAGATCATTGCTTGTGGAGGTAGCAATCAATTTGACTTATTCGAGATTTCTTGTGTTGTTTAGGGTTTGGGTTCGTGATTTGTGATATCTAGCTGGTTAGGTTGAAATTAGGTTAAATATTTGCTGCATTTATTTTGATTTTGTGTATCTGATGCGAATGGTGTTTCTAGTTTGGAGATTTTGTTTCAGATTTGATTAAATGTGTGTATCTTGTGTATTTATATGCCTTTTTATGATTTGGAATTGGGATCGTAATTAGGTTAAACTGATACTTTCTTATTTGTGAATAAACAGTTTAATTGAGCATCAAAGATTCATATCTTACAGCAATCTAATTCTTTGATCTTTTATTTATATTTTAATGTATTTGTATGATTATTATTTATATATTAATGTTAAAGTTTAAAAAATAGGTTTAATTAAATTACAGAATATTTCAGCATTATGCAGATGTTAAAAAACAAATAGTCTTTTTTCTTGCAAACTATAGACATTTGGTCCAACTCTTCTGCTGCAGATGTCTGCATATGTGGTCCGTAGACTGCAGACGTTTTCTTGCAAAAAAAACAAACAACACCTAAGTATCTCCTATATGCATGCACTTAAGTGCAGAGCAGAAATGCTTGGAAGTTTTACACCCTACATCAGAATTAATCCAAGTGTAAAATCTTCCGAAGCTAAGACCAACATCTTCTGAAGCCAAAACTAAAGTCTTCTGAAGCTTCAAAGACAAAGTCTTTCGAAGCCAATACGTGAAGACTGATTTCTTCTGAATATATTTAACACATGCTTTATCTTATGTACTTATCCATAAAGCTGGACCATTTTCCGCTGCAACTCTGATGACTCACCAACATATACAAGTTAGTGAAAAGGTCCATGCTTTTGGTAATTGTACATTGACGCCTTGAGTCTGCTGCTTTATACTTTATGTACTTTTATCTTTTTTGTAATATATTAGGATACGAGCTATGTCATGTCATATTCACTAGTCAAAAGGCAATCTGCCTTTTTTGACTCTACATTTGATTTTGTTGTTGTCTATATCAAATGTTTCCGGCTGGCTTTCTAAGTATGGCCCACTATAGGATGTAGTATAAAGTATCCCATGTCTTTGTATTTTTCTTTATGCTTTGAAACACTTGTAAAGAACTTGAAAGAAATATACAAAATTCTTGCAAACCATTACACTTGTGATGTTTGTTCTTGTTCTGTCTCATATTTGCTTGTGTTCTAAGTATCAAACTATATAATTCCTAGTTCCCTATTTGATCTGTTATGTATTCCATACACTCTCCTCATTGTGTGTTATGTTGTAAGTAACCATCCCTTAAACGGTCCTGTAATAAGCACTGGACGGCGGAATCATTGGGGCGGACGAATGTGAAACGATTGTTTATAACACATGGAACTAAATAAGTTGGAATAATATTAAATACCGTTTTTCATTGTACAATACTTGACAATTAAGTCATTGAAATACAACAAAGATAAACATAATATGTTTAATTAAACTAAGTCCATGTCCTATATGAGCAAGAAGAGTTCCTCAAGTAGCAATCCTAAAACATGTTTAAAATAAAAGGTCAACTTTGAAAGTTGGTGAGTTTCCATGGGTTACACATACATATAAATATAAAAATATTTACAACTAGCAATTAATGTTTATGGTAATGAATTTGCAAGTTTATAAAACACATATAGCTACAATCAAACCTTGACTGATTACAAGTTTACAAGTTTATACGATTGGCTAAGTGTACTTGGTTCTCATGATGAACAAGTCATACGTCATCAGGAGCCGCCAATACATCGGCTTTAGCACTAAATAGGCTTGTCAGACCTATAGATCTATGGCATCGCCAGACTAGCAATAATTAATGACCGTCAATATGTATCTCATATAAAACTTATAATAACACAAATAACCATGACAAAATATAAGTATGAATTGCAAGTGTGTTACAAGTATAATAACATTTAAAAGTGTAAGTTGATGAGTTTAGTGTGAAATAATATAAAAAGGGGCAAGGAAACTCACATGGTATAATGATGGTAGTAGTGTACATAAGAAAGCTTGGATGTTCAAGAGTCAAAGGTAATGTCCTAAATGATAAAAAGAAACAATAACTTGAGTTTGGAATTTATTACAAGAAGTTAGAACGCTTAGAAACGCCAATAAGCGAAAGGTAGATTGATAAACGATTATTGTACCAATTTTAGGTTCTGGACAGAATGTTTGGTACATGTTTGAACAGGTTTTTAAAATAGAAACAGTTTTATAAAATTATAAAAATTTTACATTTAACTAGTTCAAAGTCCACCGGATAACTTTCATTCAGAAACATTTTTATGAAAAGTTCCGTAAATAGGTTAAACAAGCAGCACAAGACAGAAGGTGCTGAAATGCGCACTTATCTTGTGAAGGCTATTATTGAGTCGTGAGATTGAGTTTGAAGACTTATAAACTGTCGTTGAAAATTTAATTCAATGAACTTAACATTGGAGTCTGAGTTTACTCAAATTTAGTTTTTTATGATCAAGTTATGGTCGGTTAAAGTAAGATTATATTCTGCCAGAATTGTAGTAAGGTACTTATGTGAACTTTTAAAATTGTTAAAGCTCGAAACGGGTTAGAACAATTTATTATGTCAATATATGGTATAATATTCTTCATTCGAGTTATAAAAATATTCTAAGACTTTGGCATAGTCATCATTTAGAAAAATAATCTTGTGGAATAACCGAACGCGGCGACATAGCCGTCCATATGCAAACGAGATTCTTTGTTTATATTAGTGTGTTGTTAGCTTGATTTAGGAATGTTAGTGATTGTTATAAGGTTAGTGATTATTAAAATGTTAATGATCAAATGATAATGGTTAACATAAAAAGAAATTTGGTAGAAGAAAGTATATATTAAGAACATAAAATCATGAGAACAATTGGATGTTATGATGTTTGAAATGTATAATATAAAATCAATAAAAGATTACCTTAGTATTAAGAATTATTAAAATTTCTTGTAAAATAAAATTCTTCAAATTGATCATAATCAATAGATGAAAGAAATATATGAGACTAAGATTTTTAGAGAATAAGCAAATGAAAAGTGAGGTCTTGCTTTTATAGTTGAGGTTAGGAGTAGGTTATCAATGGTGTTAATGGTGAGTTATAATTCTTTTAAAAGGGAGTTATGATTGGAATTTGAAATAAATATAAAATTAAATAAGTTAAATAAATAAAAGAATAATTACAATTTAAAATTTAAATTTATTAAAGCTTTAATTTTAATTTAACAACTTCTTTTTTATTAAATCTTTGTAGACTTTATAAATCTAATAATATTTTAATTGAATATTTAAAATCTTATAAATATTAATAAATTTTTATAGACCTTACATATTTGTAAAAATAATGCTCTTTGTATTTTAATCTTTTATTTTAGTTTTATAATTTAAACTCATAAATGACAAATAAACTTCATGAATTTATAAAATTTTGTTTTATAAATTATTAAATTACCATGAATTGATTTAATAAATGGAAGTTGAATAAATAGTATTATTATTGTTTTTGAAGGATTAAAATAGATTAAATTGCTAACTAATGTATTTGGTTTTCCAAAATTGTCCCAAACGGATTCAGGTTTGGGTTTCTATTTTCTAAAATGGGCAGATGTTATAATGCATGCATTTAGTGCAAAGTAGAAGTTGCTTTGAAAGTTTTTACACCATGTATCAGAAATATTCTAAGTGTAAAATCTTCCGAAGCCAAGACTAATATCTTTCAAAGCCAAAAGTGAAGTCCTCCGAAACTTCAAAGACAAAGTCTTCTGAAGCCTATGAAGTGAAGTCCTCTGATGTACTTTTCATATATCTGACTAACTTTCCGTAGCAACTCTAATGACTCACCAACTTATACAAGTTGGTGAATAGTCCATAATTTTTGTAAGAGTTAATTCATGAATGGTCCATGTGGTTTATCTAAAGTAACAAGTTTGGGTACTAAGGGTTTTTTGTAACAGGTTGCGGTATCATGTTTTAAAATTTGTAACAAGTTAAGGTAATAAGACTAACAGATGTTAGTTTTACTGTTAAATTGTAGTGAATTGACAAAAATACCCATCCAAGGACCACTTTCGTAATTTTATTTCTCTCTATAGTTCAAGGACCATTATGTAATTAACTCGTAAATATAAAGAACCCAACCCAACCACCCCCACTGTCATCTCCCTCACTTCCCTCCCATGTTTAGATTTGCCACCATCAGACTCATCGTCACCGCCACCGTTTACTCAACATCGCCACCGTCAATAGCTTTTCGTTCACCTTCCATCGCCAACCCTCTGAACATCCAACCACCACCGAACACCTATGGATGCCCCTGATTGAGATCTGAACCCTATTTGAGCAATGGTCACAAGAAATTAGGTACATGTGGATGATATTAGAACCTTAATCAAGCTTTATGAACACCCATGGTTGCACCACCCCCTGTGTCTCATCCTGACCTAATCGGATTTCAACAAATAGTGTAGGATTTTTTTAATATAAATTTTATGATTAAAATGGGAAATTGAATGGGAGTTTGGTGGGATGATAATGAGGATGGGGCAATCGTGGTGATGTAGTTGATGGTGGTGGTGCGATGGTGATGGTGTGATAGTGGTGATGATGTGTTGATGGTGATGTTGTGGTGGTGATGGTAGTGATGATGTAGAGATGGTGATGTTGCGATGGCGATAATGATGTGGGGGCTAGCGTTCGCTAGTGGTTGTTTCTCAATGTAGTGGTAAGGGGGCTGCTGCTGATGGTGGTGGCTAGTTGAGTGGTGAGTGGTTGGTAGTGGTGATGTAGATGGTATTAGTGATGCTGTTTTTGTTGCCTTTTATTAAGTTGATGGTGATGGTGGTGGCCAGTGGTGGTTATCGTCAATGGTGGTGGTGAAATTGGTTTTGAATCCATGGTGTAGTTATATATATATATATATATATATATATATATATATATATGTGTGTGTGTGTGTGTGTGTGTGTGTGTGTTTGTGTGTGTGTGCGCGCTCGCGCGTGAGTGTATTAAATTACACAAACAATCCTTCATTTATAATAAATGGCACAAACAATCCCTTTAATTACATCAGTAGTCCTTGTAAATTAAAAAGACAAATATACCCTTAGATTTAACAGAAAAACTAATGTCTGTTAGTCTTAATACCTTAACTCATTACAAAATTAAAACACAATATCTCAATCTGTTAGAAAAAACTCTTAGTACCCAAACCTGTTATTTTGTATAAACCACAGGGACCATTTGTGTAATTAACTCTTTTTGTAACTTTACATTGAGGTCTTGAGTTTGTAAATTACTACTTTATGTACTTTTATCCTTTTTATAATATATTAGGATGTGAGCTATGACATGTCATAGTCCCTAGTCAAAAGGCAAATTTGCCTTTTGACTCTACATTGATTTATTGTATAGATCAAATGTATCCAGCTGGCCTTCTAAGTATGACCGGTTGTAGGATGTAGTATAAAGTATCTCAAGTCCTTGTAACTTATTCTTATGCTTTTGTATAACTTATTATAGAACTTGAGAAGTAATATACTGCAATCTTGAAAACCAAAATCTTCGATGTTCTTAAGTTTGTCTCTTATTTTACCTGTGTTCATAGTATCATAACCAAAGTCCAGGTTCTCTATTTGATTTGTTAAGTATTTTAAACACTCATCTCATTGTGAGACTAAGTGTATTGACCATCCCTTAAACGATCCTGCAAAAACCAAAAGGCAGACCTTAGGTGGAAGCGATAACAAGTGCACTGGCTGTAAATGGGAAAAAAGGGATATGCCTTCTTGTCCACCACCACAAAATACCCAACAACACCGTTGCACGTAAGACCTAACGGCCGGCGATGCTATTCAAGTCTTATCATCTCTGACCAAGAGGAAACACATGGCCATAAGTGGTGGTGCACTGGCTGTAAAGGGGAAATGAGGGGAAATGAGGGATATGCTGCATCAACGGTTGTACATCAAGCAAATAAAATATACACTTAACTACAACAACTCTCTGCAATCCTCTATAAGGAGAGTTTTTGTTTAATATAATTTAAATAAATATATAATTTATATTTGTGGCATAAAAAATTTGTATATGGTGGAAGTGTGTAGAGTCATTAGTTATATGTTAGTTGCCATGTGTCGAGCCTTGCGGCTAACATCTTTTTCATCTAGTTATATAGTTTCTTAATATTTTTTTCTGTTCAATTTACTTTTTAAGAATTACTAAGCCATAACGTATAATTTATAATGATGTTTTATATTTATGTTTCAATCTCTAGTATGTTTGTAGGATCGATTTTTATCACTCAACACTAATGTTATCTCTCAAACTCACTAAGTCACACTCGGTTTGATGATGCAAAATCCATTAAGAGTTGATAATAATATACTAAGTAATCAAAAAATAAGAATATAATTTTCAAGATACTTGTATATATTACTTCTCAACTTAAAGTATTACAAGACTCTTACAAGTATGTTTACAGAGTTATAATGAGAAACTATGTATACTATTATCTACAGCCGGTTATACTTTGATACCAACTGGGAACCTATGACTAAAGCAAATAATATATTGCTAAAGGTAAGGTATCTTTGATAAAATAATATCTAAGATTTGGTAGTCATGACATGTCCATGACTTATTGATGCAATGCGGATAGTATATATTTTGATACATATTTTTTTTGCAAAGATTCAGTTTTAATTAGTTATTACAAATACTAAAGCACACACATAAAAGGCAAGTGTACCTGTCGTGTGGTAATATAGTGTTGGTAAGAACCGAGTATCAATCTGTAGACATACCTAGCCTACTAAACAAACTTGATGATTGACTATCAGATTTGGTTTTTGTTAAAGAAAATAATAAGTTGCATTGGAAATATTTTAGGTTTTAATAATAATAATAAAAATAAAGTAAATGCAGGACTGATGAAGGGGGCCACTTACAACATAACAACACAAAGAGGAGATTAACTAGAACTTAACCAAACAGTAAACTGGATTAACCATAATATGACACTAAGAACACAGGTAATGTAATAGACAAAACACAAGAGCACAAGCATATGGTTTTCAAGAATGCAGTATATTGCTTTCTCTATGTTCTATTACAAGTGTTACAAAGCATAAAGGAAAGATACAAGAACATGAGATACTTATCCTACATCCTACAACCAGCTATACTATGAAAGCCAGCTAGATACAATTGACTAGACACAAACAAAATCAATTGTAGAGTCAAAAGGCAGATTGCCTTTTGACTAGTGACAGTTTAGGGTCTGAAAATTGAAGATCTCTTGCTGCCCTTGAACTTTCATGATGATTAGGGCTCTCCTGTTGCTGTCATACCTCCACCCAATGATGTGATTGGAAGTTGGTGGAGATGACATGGCCCTTGGTATCCATTCCTCAAACAGACTCTATATTAAGGAGTCTATTGAGTCCATATCAATATGAACTTGAGGAAGTTGTTGAGTAGGCACAATTGCAAGTGAGTATAGTGAGTCCTCAATGTCCATACTCCTTGAGGAACTCCCAGTTTCTGTGGCAGTGATAACTTTCTCCCCCTCTTTGGTAGCATCACCCACTTGCATAGGTGAGCTAGGAGTTAGGTCAACCACCTCCACAGGTTCTTGTGTTCCTGGTTGAGGTCCTCTTAAAGGTCTCCTAGCTAGTTGTTCCTTAAGATATGAAATCTCAAGTTGCTGATCATTGACCCTGTTCTGCAAGGTAATCACTTGAGATTCAAGGTGACTAACCTTGGAGACTAAGTAGGTGCATGTTGTAGACAGTTGTTGCACCT
>BJCM01222525.1:0-16001 GCA_018326385.1 Flaveria bidentis | reverse complement strand
TCAGTAGTTTTAGTATTATGTAAAACAGCTGAAGTACTTACACTTCAGCTGTTGTAGTTCAGTAGTTATAGAATCAGCTGTAAGCGTTTATTGTAAGATGTCCTCAGCTGTTGTGGACATCTTCAGTAGTTTTATGTTAGTTTATAATCAGTTAGATGTCACTATCAGGTGACATCTACTGACGTCACATTCCTCTATAAAAGGAATGTTTGACCTAATTTGTAGCCGTCGAAGCTTGCGAGTAAATTTATATATTATCTTTTGCAGAAAACTCACTCTTTATAGCCGTCACTGTTTGATTGAATATTCTAGTATTCTTGCTTAAATTTCGTCTAATTTTTGTACGATTCCGCTGCATATTATAACCTAGTTGATCAAACCAGATCGTCGATCCCCAACAATTTCAATAAGATATTATCTTAAAATATAATTTTATAACTAATAACTTTTTTATAACTATTTAATATTTTATTTATTCAACCCATATACACACTAAGTCTAACCTAATAAAATAATAAAAAAACAAATAAGCATGAATAATATGCTATAACTTGATGTACTCTATATTTTCACATTTTATTTGTAAATGTCACGTATGGGTATGAAATGCACCGACTTGGTCAATCGGTCAACGATCACCCATATACTATCATGATCACGAGATGTACGGGGTAGTTTAGTTATTAAGTCCATGGATATGTGTTCCCATTTCCACATGGGAATTTTGGG
Organism: Flaveria bidentis; assembly: GCA_018326385.1. Taxonomy (NCBI): domain Eukaryota; kingdom Viridiplantae; phylum Streptophyta; class Magnoliopsida; order Asterales; family Asteraceae; genus Flaveria; species Flaveria bidentis. The sequence goes on along the minus strand of BJCM01222525.1, from coordinate 15,272 downwards.
TTGTTCAAGTAATCCACTAGGACGTTGATGTTTGGCTTTAACCTTCATACACGCAAGACACTTAGCCACATAAGTTGCTATGTCCTTCTTCATTCAAGGCCACTAGTATTGACCACGCAAACCCATATACATCTTATTGGAACTAGGATGAATAGAATAACGAGTTTGATGAGCTTCATTCATGAAAAAGGTACGAAGATTATCATGATTTGGAACCCAAATTCGATTCATGAAATACATCAACCCATTGGGTTTCATTTCTAGTTGAGCTTGAAGATTATACTCAAATTCCTTTCCTATTTTTCCTTATTCTTGAACCGCTTTTTGAGCCTCCAAGATACAAGTCTCAATGTCATTCTCAATCCTCAAATTTTGTAGTAGCACCGTAGTCTCGTTAACATCTAGACGAATCTCAGTATCAAATTCTATTAAGGTATCAAACCATTGTCATCGATCGTGAATTTCTTGAAACGAGATCATCTTGTTATGAATATTACTACTTAGTGCATCGGCTACGACATTTGCCTTTCTAGGGTGGTAACGAATGTCACAGTCATAATCACTAATCAACTCGACCCAATGACGTTGTCTCATATTGAGATCTCTTTTATTAAAAATATGTTGACGGCTTTTGTGATCGGTGTAGACTATACATTGCGTACCATAAAGGTAATGTCTCCAAATCTTTAGGGCAAAAACCATAGCACCGAGTTCAAGATCATGTGTCGTGTAATTCACCTCATGGACCTTCAATTGTCTCGATGCATATGCTATGACCTTTCCTCATTGCATGAGAACACAACCAAGGCCTTGTTTTGATGCATCACAATATATGGTGAAATCATCGGGTCAAATATATTTACTCTACATTACAACATAAATTTAGTTTGAAAACGAGATGAGAAGATTAAGTTTATACTTTATTACATCACGTACAATGCCGTTGCAATGCGCGGTGGGTGCCCCTCAACCTTTTGGATTTGACACTTTTAACCTTAAATCTTTTATATAACTTTAAGAAATGTTATTTTGACCCCCTCAAGTTTTTAAAGATTTGGTTTTACCCATTATACTCTTTTATTAAAAACACTAATTCTTACGTTCTTATGTTTATGCTCATGTCGGCGTAAATTCGAATTCGTCAACATTTCAATGTACATTTTCTTTGGACACGAACTAGGTCAAATATAAAATGTTTTCGTACTAATTTTTTGCATGCTTTGAGTTGATATGTGTTTTGACATAGATTTTGATTGAAAATGTGTGTGTTAATTATAATATATTTTTGTTCGATGATATGAATTCAAATAACTCTACGTTTCGACATAAACTTAGTGTGGAAACAAGTTGGGACAATCATAGTCTATACTTTATCACGTCGTGTACGACGTTGCCGCAACGCGCATGTATATTTACTTGTTATACATTATATTTCAAAGTCAAATCCAACAAAAATAGCATAAAAATAACTTCATAGTTAAGGAAATAAAAAAAATTTGTTAGCATCCAAATCAATTTGTAACAACATCACATCAACAATATATTTATACCAAATTAACACAAGCCTCTATGATAAATTCCTTCAACATTTAGTCTTATCATAGATTTGAAACATATTATAATCGAGTTAGCTAAAACAATAAATATATTTTCTAAAAATTCTAGAAATTTCAAGTTTTAAAGTATAAATATACAACTAAAAATATAAGTTGTTTAGTTTTTATGTATAGCCGTTCATTTTCATGTGAACACGTAAGTTACTTACGAGTATACATGAAAAACGAGCGGGTTGGGTTTGATGGCTAAGGTCATCATGTTTGCATCGATTTTTGTAACCCCTAGGCCCTAAAACCATGTTTGATGCATGAGAAAGAGAGAGAGGGTGGCGCAAGATGGTGAATGAGAGATGATGGCATTGGAAAATGTCCAAGTATCATTGAATGGAAGTTGTGCCAAATTGTTACGAAATCCGAAAACGAAATGAAGTGAAAAACTATCCGGAAGTGACCCAAACTTAGATTAATCATATCTCGGGCTAGAAAAAGAGTTTCAGAACCAATAATAAAAAGGAATATGAAAAAGTTAATGAACCGTTAAGCTACTAGTATCGCTCTACAATGAATATTCGTTTGCATATCTGAATATTATTTTTTGAAAATATGAATATTCCTTTAGGCATGCCATAGTGGATCGCTATAGTTTTAGTGATGGTCCACCAAGGACCTACGTGAACAAAAATCATATACCCCCCCAAATAAAAAGAAACTTTGGATTACCATATTTCAGAAACATATATCAGCTTTCTCTTTACAAAGGACGCATACTCTCTTTCGTTCAATAAGGTGTCCAAAAGTTGGATTTGAGCTCTACAATTCTTTCTTGCTAGGAGTTGTATGTAGGAGCTCTCAGTTTTGTTAGTAAGACCCTTTGTCATCTTTAATGCCCGATATTACAATAATAAACAAATATGTGATGTTATTAAACTCCATTATAATGTTGGATCACTTAGTAGTATATTTGTGATCATCCGAAGTCTATCGGGTACTCTAGATCTATTGTTGTAAGGTTCTAAACCTTCACATTATGGTTGTAGTGTTGGGTAAACCATGTTTTTGAAAGGAACCAAGATGGTGACTATGTGCTAGAATGCATCTTATTAATATGTTAAAGAAAATGTGTTTTGGTAAAATGATTTTTCATAGGAATAAGTCTTATTATGGTCTAAAATAGGTCATGGGTTATCACGCCATGTCCATAAGATTACCACCAGGTTTAGAAAGGATTTCATGTTATTGTAAATTTGGTTGGTTTGATCATGAGGCTTGAACAAGTGTGGAAAAACTATTAGTAGTTGACTTGATTCATGAAGACTCTAGCTTGAGGTTATAAATGTGAAAAGATTAGGTTGGTTTGGTTAGCTCGGGTAAAATAACCCAGGGGTTATGTGTCTTACTCTAAGTTGTAATGGATATGGTATTGTGTTTCAGGGTTACACAAGGTTCCATAAGCTCGTGGGCCATTGTTGTCTGTTGCGAAAAAGCTCGTTAAGGTAAGTCTAACTGTCCCATTTTTACTTAATATATTAGGACTGTATCCGAGCTATGTAAATGGTTTGTGTAGAATGTTTTGAAGTGTGGTTGTAAGTTAAATTATTATTGGCAATACCATAGCTTAGGTATGTCCGGAATTGGTCATTGTTAGTCATGAGCAAATCATTAAGGTGAGTGGATGGGTTTAGGAAGTATTATTGATCACCTCGGGGCATATGTGTGCTTAGTCGGATCTGATCTAGGTAGGAGGGCCTCACTATCATGTTATGGTACTTTGTGTTATGGCTCTAATCGTTGTGATCCTGTAGGATTAGACAGGTGAGCTAATGAAGCCAAAACGAATGTTGTTGCACCTGGCCTTTATTTGTTGTTGACATGTCAGGATTCGGCCGGCCATGGTGCCTTAAACCTACCCATTGTTGTTGTTATGAAACCTGGAGTGGCATATTTGTTAAGCAAACTCTACCTAGCGATGTGTCATTGCTTAGTGAGATTTGATTTGCTAAAAAGTTTACTAGCACATATCGTTATGCTATGTCGGCCATCTATTTTGAAGTTATTGGCTATTAACGTATATGTTAAGGTGTTTTTTGCTCATAATACAGATTGTGCAACATGTGCCGGAAGGCACTATCTAGGTCAAGGAGATGTAATAGTTAGAGTTGAATAAGATCTTCATTTGGAAGATAGAGATTGTGTTAAAACTACGTGGGGCAACATATGTATTTTGTGTTTTAGGATTTTGACGCAATGATGCGTGGATTATGTTTCTACTATTAAATGTTGTAATTCATTCTAAATTATGATATTGAATTTAAATCTTCTGTTATATATTATTATGTATTTTGATACAATAAGTCATGCCTATGGATTGGGGTGTAACAGGTTGGTATCAGAGCCCTAGGTTTTAGCGAATTAAGGATTAAATAGATCCTTAAGCTTTAACCCAACCGAGTCAAGACCACTAAAACTGTTGGTTGCATTTAGGATCATCGGGAAACCTCATAGTTGACTATTAGTTTGCACACCTGAGTTAATGAGAGAAACATGGTCGATCAATGCGATTTTCGAGTTATCTGTGTGCGGACACACTTGCATGTTGTCTGTTGTATGGACCGACATGGAGGCTTCGTTAGGAAAGGTAAAAACCATATGTCATAAGCATTACAATGATATTAAAGATTATAGATTATCGATAGAAATCAATATGCATTACAGGAATGTCAAAGAAGAAGAAGAGTTTATTTTTAGGAATATTCTTTGGATAAAGTATGTCATCTTCATCGAAGTCACAATCTGGTGATTTGAAGAAAGGATAGAACTCGAGTATAACTCGATAGCTTGCAGAGCTTGATGCATTAGGATACTACACTCCAACACCTTTGGCCTCGATGTCAAAGAAGTCACCTTTGATAGTCTGAGGAGGCCCGTAACAGTAAGACTTCACTAAAGTCCATCCAGCTACTGATTTAAGTGTCCTTCAGGATACCTGAGGGAAACCCTACCAGCATGCCACTTACACCATCTGAGTATGATGAGGAGCCTAAGGAGGAACCCGAGGCTCTGAATCATATTGTATTTTTTTATGGCAATACCCATGCTGGGGAAGCCAACCATAAAGAGCCCAAGGTGGAGGGTGATTATGATGATGATAAGGGGTGGCGATGATACGATAGACACTGAGGGAGATTGTGCTCCTAATAGGCAATACAAGTCAATCCTGATAGAGTTTGACCACACTAACTTGTCAACAAGGGAAAGAGGTTCGAATTCTCAGACTTGACGAGGACAATAGCTTCGTGATAGGCAGGAAAACCCAGACCTCTTTGAGGACTAATAGATAAGGCTGAGATTCATGAGGCTATAAGGCGTAGTTACTATGAATATTATCAGCCATCATATTCATACCAGCCGAGGCCTATGTATCGGCCGGTGCTGATGTACCCACCTTTACCTGTTGTATACCAACCACCCCATGAAGGTTATGCACCAACACTGTCACATCCCCGCCTTGGTGGAGCAAAATTGACTAAGGACAGAAGCAAGCTATAATCTCTTAGTCTTGGAACTAATTGTCTATCTAGTAGCCACTCCTTGCTTTGATGAGTTAAGTGAAATGAAAGTCGATTTTTGATCCTATATCGCAGCATCATGACTCCTCAATGAAGCCGACATGGGGCTAGAGTCATCACATCAAGTATTGGGCACGTGGGTGAGTGAACTCTAGTTGTGCTTGAGAATATAACGAAATTGAATATCAAGAACATATTTCTATCAAGAGAAACTGAACTTACATTAAGTCTAAATACTAAAGCAATACAAAGTGTTCAAGTAGTACATCTTTGTAGATTCTCAAAATATAGTCCTAGAACAAAGACAATATGCAAGTTTGTGCGATAAAACATAAAAAAAATTTAGTATACTTTCGCAACAAGTAAATAAAAGCAATCTACATGGGTCCACAACCAAACCTATTGACTTCTTGTACGGCCATTTCTTATGTCTTATCATAAAACATTAGTTCTTGGTATAAATAATTACTCATTCAACAATGTACTTATGGTTGGCGCGACCTAACCATGAGTGGGAGTTTGTCAACCTCTATTAGTACTATCTATATTAATACATCGGCTCAAATCCACGAGTTAATTGGTTGTGTAAGTAACTTGTCGCCACATGTAACATACATTATGTAACTAGATCAAAGTGTAAAGTAAACAAGTATTTTGTATTCTTGTAAAATAAAGTATTTCAAGAATGTTGCAGGACCTTTAGAAGGGGTGATGCACTTTACAACACAAACACAATTGAGGAGAGTTCTTTAGAACACTTAGCAGATCAAATAAGGAACTATTTAACTAGAGTAAGAGATGCTAAGAACACAAGTAATTGAGAGACATAACAAGATAGCAAAAAACAACACAAGTATTTGGTTTTCAAGAATGTTGTATATTGCTTCTCAAGTTCTATTATTAAGTGTTACAAAAGCATAATGGAAAGTTACAACTACTTGAGATACATATACTACATCCTACAGCCGGCCATACTTTGAAAGCTAGCTAGATACATAAGACTAGACAACAAAATCAAATGTACAATCAAAAGGGAGATTGCCCTTTGACTTTGTGACTATGACATGCCATAGCTCACATCCTAATATATTAAAAAAAGGATTAAGTACATAAAGTACAAAGCTTAGACTCAAAACCTCAATGTACAGTTTACCAAAAGCATAGACCTTTTCACCAACTTGTGAAAGTTTGTGAATCAAATAGAGTTGCAACAGAAAGGTGGTCCAGCTTTATGGAAAAGTACATCAGATAATAGCATGTACATAAAAGTCTTCGGAAGAAATCTATCTTCATAAACTAGCTTCGGAAGACTTTGTTGCAGGATTAGTGAAGGGTATGCACTTACAACACAACAACACAATGAGGAGAGTTGCTAAAAACACTTTACAGATCAAATAATGAACTTGTTAACCATTGGTAAAGATGCTAAGAACAAATGTAAATATAAGACCGAACAAGATGGAAAAACACACAAGTAGTTGGCTTTCAAGAATGTTGTATATTGCTTCTCAAGTTCTATTACAAGTGTTACAAAAGCATATCAGAAAGTTACAAGTACTTGAGATACATGTACTACATCCTACAACCAGCCATACTTTGAAGACCAGTTGGATACAATTGACTAGACAACAAACAAAATCAAATGTAGAGTCAGAAGGTAGATTGTCGTTTAACTAGTGACTATGACATGCCATAGCTCACATCCTAATATATTACAAAAATGATAATGTACATAAAGTAGAAAGTTACATACTCAAGACCTGAATGCACAGTAACCAAAAGCATGGTCCTTTCACCAACTTATGTAAAGTTGTTGTCTCATCAGAGTTGCAGCAGAAAGGGGTCCAACTTTCTGTAAACGGTACATCAGATAAAGCATGTGTTCAAAAAGTCTTCGGAAGAAATCTATCTTCAAGTTTTGATTTCGAAAGACTTTGTCTTTGAAGCTTTGGAAGACTTCATCTTTGGCTTCAGAAGATATTGGTCTTGGCTTTGGAAGATTTCACACTTAGAGTATTTTCTGATGCCGGTGAGAAACTTCCGAAGCATTCTACTTCAATACACTTGTGCATGGATGTAGAAGAGACTTTGGGTGTTTGGGTTGCATTAGCCTTATATAAAACCTTACAAACTCCCCCTAGGCTGATGCTACCAAAACACTTGAAGACTTCAAATATCAACAGTGCTCATTAGGACAATGACCATCCCTTTCTTCATGAGATGATCAGGATCACTCAGACTCTCAAAGTGTCTTCTCCTGTCAAAGAGATCATGCAGAGGTAGATTGAACATATCTTGCCATGTGTAAACATGTTCAACACCTTGATATCTGATGACATGCCATCTTTCTATATTTGTAGTGTATGTCCAGGACAAGATGGCTCTTCCTGATGCTAGAGGAGCTACTTGAATTGGAGTTGGTGGAGCATCCTCTTTTTGCACATCCTCAAGATGTTCTGACTCATCTTGTGGTTTGGAGATGTATGCTTCTTTCTTTTTCTTCTTTGGCTTTGGTTTGGAAGCCATCCTTTTTCTCTTCTTTGAACCCTTTATCTGAGAAGACTGGCCTGCAACACCTGTTTGATCTTCTTTGTCTTTCTCAGTTGGGTTTTCCTCTCTCACTGGGTCAGATTGAGAGGGGATAGAACCCTACAATGGATCTGAAGTGGAAGCTTGTTGAGTTTCAATAGGTGATTCCGGTTGTGTTGTCTCAAATGGTTCAACCTTAATCTCTACTTCATGAGGGACCTGACTTGGTGGAGAGTGTAAGTCAACAAGTTCACCTCTTTGAATATTCTGGTTGATCACTTTGATGTGCTCATCCATGGTGGACAGAGATATAGGACCAAGTCTCCTTCCAAAAAATCCATACAACTTTAAGAAGCTCATCATCCTCTGCCTATCAGCAGACTTCTTCATACTTTTCTGGATGATGGCTCTTGACATTGTAGCTTCTTCCCTTAACTTCCTCTTAGTGATTTTTCTTTCTTTTACTATCTCAAGTTCAAGTTGTTTGAGGTACTCAAACTCAATGTGATCAAAGGGTAAGGAAAGAAGTGCAGCAGCCTGATAGAGGCCTATGGTACTCAGGTAGTTGATCATGTTGATCCTATCCTTTTCTTTGTCTACCACGAGGTTCTTGTGGAACCACATCCTCTTGTACAAGACTTTCTTGAACTGGGTAGAGAGTAGGCACATACGTGTACAATCTTTTATTTCTTCTTTCTTCTTTGATTTGAAGAAGTAGCTTTGCATCCTCTGCCTCCTTTCTTTCCTTTGACAATTCCATGTCATGCAGTTCAATTAATTCATCTAAGGGGAGGGAGATGATATTATCAATGTCATCATTCCTGGTTTGCAAGCAGTTGATCATGACTGCCCTCAACTTATCATACTGAGTGTTTGGCCTGGGGGTAGCCTTGATAGCAGATTCCATGAGTCTTGTAGACCTAGTAGAGGAACTTTCTCCCCTTAGCTTCTTTTTCCTTTCTCTCTCCTCCTCCTCAATCTCCTTAAAAGTCATTTTTCTTTTCCTATTGTCACTCATAGACCTTTGTGACTCAGGGTGGAGAAAGCTTTGGCCTTTATTTCTTGGTGTAGCTTCCAAGCTTTGGCTAGAGAGAGGTTGAGATGCACCTTCACCAGCAGGTGTCTCATCAAGGGAATGAACCTCTACATCAGTTGATGGTGAGATAGGGCTCTCAGGTTCTACCATTAGGCCCTCAGTTAAGGTTTCCCCTATGAAGCTCATCTTAGGGTCTGCCTCAATATCCAGTTGACCAATGATATTGCCTGATTGCCTTAGTCTCCTTCTAAAGCTGAACTCTGCAGTGATTCTATCTTAAATTCTTTGAGCCAGCTTGTCTGGATTGGCTTTGGTTGACAAGTGCCATGCTGACAAGATCAAGACTTTCATAGAAGTTCAAAGTCTAAATATTGAAGACTTCTTGCTGCCCTTGAACTCTTTGAATGATGAGGTCTCTTTTGTTTTCATCATACAACCACCTAATAATGTTATTTGAGGTTGGTGGAGATGACATTGCCCTTGGTATACCTTCCTCAAAAAGAATCTGAATGTAGGAGTCTATGGAGTCCACATCAATGTGAACTTGAGGAAGTTGTTGAGTATGCACAATTGCAAGTGAGGATGGTGAGTCCTCAATGTCCAAAATCCCTGAAGAATTCCCAAGTTTTGTAACTGTAATGACTTTCTCCCCCTTTTTGGTAGCATCACCCTCTTGCATAGGTAAGCTAGGAGTTAGGTCAATCACACTCATAGGTTCTTGTGTTCCTGGTTGAGCTCTTCTTAAAGGTCTCCCAGCTAGATTTTCCCTAAGATAAGAAATCTCAAGTTGCTGATCATTGACCTTGTTTTGCAAGGTAGTCACCTGAGATTCGAGATGACTGACATTGGAGACTAAATAGGTGCATGTTTGTGATAGTTGTTGCACCTTTAGCCTCAAATTCCCCTCATCTTTATCAGAAGAATCATTGGGGGATGATATGATTTGACCAAAGTCCTCTCTCTCACCACCAGCTTCGGGTTCTTGGTTGCTGGATTTCCTTTGCTCACTAACAGCCTCAGTTGAGGTGTCATTGGGCTGAGTTGCCATGGTTGAGGTCTGAATGATGTAATCATTTGCAGAAGTGAGAGCCTCTTCCATATGGATATCCTGAACAGGTTTAGAAGTATCCACCTTAATGATAGGTGACTAATGTGGGCTAGACATAGGAGACTCAGGAGCACTCATCTCTCTTTGAGAAATGGAAAAGAAAAAAGAGTCATGGTACTCACTAAAACCTAAGTCTTCATCAGTATAGAAATCAGGGTTAGGAATGGGTTGATTTAAATCTAAAGGCTGGGGATGGTAGCTGTCCCCTGAAGGTTGTTCACTTGAGTGTTGAGACTCAGAATGAAGGCTTAAGGCAGTTGGGCTTGTGAGCTTATCAGGCTGAGCATGAGGAACCTCAACACTGATCTTTGAAGTAATGGGAGTGGTTTGCTCCTCATGAGAAATGGGAGCTCTAGTATCCACTTCCTCTTGTATGGGTGAGTATATGGGGGCTTGCACATACTCAATAGTTTGAGCAGGGGTTTGTTTGGATTTTCTTTTGTAGGTGGGGGTGATTTGAGGCTGTTGTGGTGGTTGAGATGCAGAAGGTGTGGGTTTAACACTAGCTTGTGCTGCAAGGTTGTCACCCTGAGTAATGAGCTCTAACATTTTTGGGACAAGGGTTGTTTCTACCCTTAAGAAGCCAACAGTTGGCTTCCTCAAGATTTTTAAGATGCCACGCTTCATCTGTCCCAATTTATGAAAATTACCTGTTTCCCTCAACTGTGAGCCCAATTCACAGTTAAGAATGTATTGAACATATCTAGGAAACATGTAATACTCTAACGAGTTCAAGTTAGCAAGAAGATTTGTATAAACAAATTGCGAGTACTTGAACTTGACTCCCTGAAGCGTCCCATGCACTATGAAGGAGAGATCTTCAGGAATCTGGTCCTACCCTCCTTGCTTGTTGGACAAGTTGTGGATCATTACATGAAGCAAGTATTTCCACTGGGATGAGATCTTCCCTTTCCTGAAGGTCATTACAGAGAAATCTCCCTCATAGTCCATCTGCTCAAAGGAATGATTAACAACATCTTTTGGGAAGAACACCTCACCTTCTTCATCATCCAGCTAAAGATGATTGTTGATGATGGCTGGAGTGATGAAGATTGTTCTCCCCTGCACTATGGTAGATAGTGCCTTCTCCCCATCCATAACGACCTCTTGGCAGGTCTTCCAAAATTCAAGTAGATGATCCTCATATAGAGTAGGATCAATGGTAAGGGAGGTGATGTAGTTAGATAAAGCCAAGAAACGATAAACCTCTAAGAAATGTGGATCTTTCTCAGTGTTTAAAAGAGCAACTTGGTTGTGTTGCCTGTGTAACTGCATGGAGAAATCTGGGTCATTTCTTTTGTTCAGGTTGGCCATTGTGAGAAAGCTTAAAGGTGAAGGAAAGAAGAACGAAGATGATTTGAGAGATAAATTTGGGAATTTAGGTTTGGAGGAAAGGTGAAGATGATAGAAATAGGGGGAAGTGTTGGGTTTATATGTGAAGAGAATTTAAGACAAAGTTAATGAAAGAGGATAAACTTTGAAATCCGAATGTTGGTCCCACCTCTAAAAAGGTAGTTTGCTTTTTGCTCAAAAAGTAGTTTTCTTGGAAGTCAAAATGACTTCGGAAGAGTTTTCTAAGAGTTTTGAAAAGTTTTACTTCGGAAGAGAATTAAGACTTGGATGTTTTGTTTAAAAGAACAAAGCTTCTGAGAGTTAATTTGCTTCGGAAGGAAAGTGTCCTTGAAAACATATAAGTACCTAAGAGTGGTTTTAAGCTTTGGAAGATATTTCAGGAATTTCTTCCAAAGGAAAATTACTTAGGCAGATATTTGTTTTGAAGGCATAAGTTACTTCCGAAGGTAAAAGCATATCTTCCGAAGGATCAAATTTTTCAGAATTCTAAGGATAGTGTTTAAAAGGTTTTCATCTAGAGAGAACAAGAGCTTATGAAGGTGATAAACTAGACAACTTAGGACAAACAAATTTTAGAAATAATATGAATAAGTTTTATGAAAAGCCTATTCAAAGTTAATCATCCTAATAGCTGATATAAGATACTTAAATCTCTGTTCATCAAAGGCTTTTGTAAACAAATCAAGATATTGTTCATTTGTGTTAACTTTGACTAGTTTAATTAATCTCTTTTCAAAGTTATCTCTAATTAAATGATACCTGATATTGATGTGTTTTGTCCTTGAGTGCTGCACAGGATTCTCTATGATAGAGATAGCACTTTTGTTGTCTATATGAATAGGAGTCTCCTTGAAATTTAATCCATAGTTAAGCATTTGATTTTGAATCCAAAGTACTTGAGCACAATAGCTTCTAGCAACAATGTATTCAGCTTTAACAGTTGATGCAGAGACACAAGATTGTTTCTTGCATTGCCAAGAGACAACCCTTCCACCAAGAAACTAACATCCCCTAGATGTAGACTTTGCAGTCATGTTGCAACCACCATAATCACTATCTGTATAAGCATACAGATTGAAGTCATAATTCTTAGGATACCAAAGACCAAGTGTTGAGGCACCTTTGAGGTATCTTAGAATCCTCTTGACTCTGATGAGGTGAAACATCTTGGGGTTGGCTTGATATCTTGCATAATATATGTGGCAAACAAGATATCAGGCCTGCTAGCTGTGAGATACATACCCAATCATAGCCCTGCAAAGGTGTTCATCCACACACTCCCCCTCAAGCTCAGGCCCAAGGGAGTGGTTTCTTGCTATTGGTGTCTTAGCAATCTTACAATTACTCATGTTGAATCTTTTGAGTATGTCTTGAACATACTTTGACTGACAAATGAAGATGCCATCTTCAACTTGCTTCACTTGAATTCCAAGAAAGAAATTAAGTTTCCCCATGGCACTAATTTCAAATCTATCCTTCATTAGCTTCTCAAAGTCTTTACAGAGCTTTGGATTAGTTGAACCAAAGATGATGTCATCTACATACACTTGAACTAGCATTAAGTTATTTCCATGTCCTTTGATGAAGAGAGTTCCATCTATAGTACCCCTTCTGTATCCATGCTTGCAGAGATACTCAGATAGAGTCTCATACCATTTCCTTGGTGCTTGGTGCAGCTCATAAAGAGATTTGTCAAGCTTGCAGACATAATCAGGATGATCAGGAACTACAATACCAGGTGGTTGTTTGACATACACCTCTTCATCAATCACTCCATATAGAAAAGCACACTTGACATCAAGTTGATAGACCTTGAAGTTCTTGGATGCAGCAAATGCCAAGAATATCCTAACAGTTTCTAGTCTTGCTACAAGAGCAAAGACATAAGTGTAGTCAATTCATTCTTCTTGTGTGTACCCTTGATCAACTAGTCTAGCTTTGTTTTTATGACAATGCTTCTATCATCCTTCTTATTCCTAAACACCTATTTGGTTCCTATAGTAGACTTCCCATGGGAAGAGGACAAAGGTTCCAAACTTTCTGTCTTTTGAATTGAAGCAGCTCTTCTTGCATGGCTTCAACCCAACTTCCATCCTTTAGAGCCTCATCAAATTTCTTTTGCTCTATCTGGGACAAGAAACAAGAGTGAAGACAAACATTTGCTTCATGGGTTTGTCCTCTTGTTGTTACCCCTATGTCAACATCTCCAATGATGTTTGTGGTGGGATGAGACTTGTTGATCCTTAGTTGAGGGATCACAACAAGTTGTTGAGAGAGATCTAAATTAGAAAAATTAGATCTGGCAGTGATGCTTCTCCCACCATATCAACACACTTATCAAGAGAAACTTGATCCAATGAGTGTTTGACATCACTGATGTTTTCATCTATGGAGTGGTTATCAACATCAAGAAATTCTTGATCACTGTCACCACCACCATCATTGTCTTATGCATTTGAAGTGTCCTTATCTTGTTGTTGAGCCTCCAAGCTGGAATTTGATGGCATTTCAGATGTATCAGCTTAATTTGTCATTGTGGTGCTGATAGAAACCTCATTTGCAGAAGTAGTTACAACTGGAGCTGAAGATGTGTAACTTGAAGGTCTTCTTAGCTCAAATCTTGGGTTAGGATCACCTGTAGGTAAGATATATGTAGAGCCTGAAACATTCTCACAAGATTTGTTAAAACATTTGGTAACTAAATCAAGATCAAATAACCAATCAGGACTAGAACCAACCACACATGGTGTGTGTTCATTGAAGGTCACATTGGCTGACCCCTCAACAATTATAGTTCTAAGATTGTATACTCTATAAGCCTTAGCTTGAGAAGAGTATCCAATGAAGTGTCCATCATCTGATTTCTCAGCAAATTTGGCAATTTAATTTTTGGTATTCAAGATGGTGCAAGGACAACCAAATGACCTGAGAAAACCAATGAAAGGTTTCCTCTTATGCCAAAGTTCATAAGGAGTCTTGCCACGAGTCTTAACCACTAAAACTCTGTTTTGCACATAGCAGGCAGTGTTGATTGCCTGTGCCTAGAAGGTGACGGACAGGTTAGAGTCGGGCAATATGGTTCTTGCAGCTTCAATCAGTGTCATGTTTCTCCTCTCAGCAACACCATTTTGCTGAGGAGTCCTAGGAGCACTGTATTGTCTTGTAATACCTTTTTCATCACAAAATGTATCAATGATTTGGTTCTTGAATTCAGTTCCCTGATCACATCTTATGGTTTTGACCTTGTGATCACATCGATTCTTAATCTTTAAGATGAAATTCTTCAGAATCTCAGGGGTCTCATCCTTAGTTTTAAGGAAAAAGACTCAAGTGAATCTTATAAAGTCATCTGTGATCACTAAACAATAAGAGGTCCTTCCTAGACTTATTACACTGGCGGGGACAAAGAGATCCATATGTAACAAGTGTAGGGGTGTAGTGATGGAGTTTCTTTCCTTAGGCTTATGAGATACCTTGTGTTGCTTCCTTTTCAGGAATGCAACACAATGATCATCACTTGTAAAATCTTTCTTTGACATTATAGTTACCAAATCATTCTTAATAAGTTTATTCATGTTCTTAAAGTTTACATGGCATATTCTTTTCTGCCATAGGAAAGACTCATCACTATTAGCTTTAGATAGAATGCTTGAAACTTCTCCAAAGGGAGATGTCTCTTGCAAATCCATCTTGTACATGTTCCCTTTCCTGGGGGGCTTTGAGCAAGATATGCTTATGAGGAATGACCACCCCGGGCTTGAGAATAATGAACTCATGCTCATTAAAGAGCATGTTATGACTCTGATAAAAAAATTGGGATACACTCAGAAGATTGTACCCAAGCTCCTTGACAAAGTTTACCTTCTCAATGCTGAACTTACCATTTGTGACCTTGCCCCTTACTATTGGATCCTTTATGCCCAAGACACATAGAACATTGATGTGGTTAGTACGTTATGATCCAAGTCGGGTCATACCCAATAACAAGCTTAACAAACACCAATATATGTTTATTTGTTGATGAGATCATACAAATAAATATTAACACCGATTTAGAAAATTGGTTTTCTAAAACTTTGCTTTTGTAAAAGAACAAACTTATATGGATAATTTGTTCATGAGAT
>BJCM01222522.1:0-19732 GCA_018326385.1 Flaveria bidentis | reverse complement strand
ATGTTTTATTTATAAAACTAGAACTCACTCAGCAACGCTGACTTTTATGCATTTTCCAGTTGGCAGGTGAGCATTGCTGAGGATGGCACGAAGCAGCTACTTGTCATGTTGAATGGCATTCTTTCGTTAATGTTTTTGCATTGTAATGCGAATGAATGATGTTTTGAAATGAACGCTTGTATTAACTTGCAAAAGCATTTGTAATGATATGAAAAGTTATTTATGTTTCCGCTGCAATGTTTTATGAATGATTAAATGTAAAGTATATGTTCTATATGTGATAATTTACCAGCTGTAAGCGTCCCAGGAACGGGGCCTTACAAAGCTGCAGTTTGAGAACTTCACCTTCCAAGCTAGTGAAACCATGACTCAACAATGCTTCAGGTATGTTGAGATTATGGATACTCTAATGGATGTTGGAGTAACTCTTGAAAATAGACATTGTAAAGAAGTTCATTTCCTTTTTTCCTAGACAATGGACACATTATTGTGTTGTTATCAAGAGAACTAAGAACCTTAAGAATCTAACTCTTACAGAGTTGTACGATATTCTTAGTGGATACCAGATGGAGATGTGTAAGATTTTATGTAAGGATGATGCACCTAAAATATTCAAAGTCTTCTTGCATGTATGTACAGAAGTAGAGAAGTAGAGATGCTTTGGAAGTTTTACACCATGCACTAGAAAATATTCTAAGTGTAAAATCTTCCGTAGCCAAGACCAATATCTTTCGAAGCAAAAAGTAAAGTCTTCCAAAGCTTCAAAGACAAAGTCTTCCAAAGCAAAGAAGTGAAGACAATTTATCTTCTAAAGACTTTTGCATTCATGCTTTATCCGATGTACTTTACCATAAAGCTGGACCACTTTCCGCTACAACTATGTTGACTCACCAACTTTCACATGTTGGTGAAAAGGTCCATGCTTTTGGTAAACTGTACATTGAGGTCTTAAGTTTGTGCTTTCTATCTTATGTACTTTTATCCTTTTTGTAAAGGATGTGACCTATGGCATGTCATAGTCACTAGTCAAAGGCAATCTGCCTTTTGACTTTACATTTGATTTTGTTGTCTAGTTCAAATGTTTCCAGCTATACTTTAAAGTATGGCCGACTGTAGGATGTAGTATAAAGTATCTCAGGTCCTTGTAACTTTCATTTGTATGCTTTAACACTTGTCAAATAACTTGAGAGCAATATACAACATCTTCAAACCTATTTAATTGTGTTGTTTGTTCTTAATTCTGTCTCATATTTTGCTTTTGTTCTAAGTATCAATCCAATATGTTATCAGTTCCCTATTTGATCTGTTAAGTATTCTAATAACACTCTTCTGATTATGTGCTTGTGTTGTAAGTGACCAACCCCTCTAAACGGTCCTGCAATTGGTATCAGATCATTCCAGGCTCTTGATTTTAAAATTTTATCATCTTAAGATCCCTCATACACACAAAATACTTAACACCTCAAATGATAGCTACTACTAAAGCTAATATGAAACTAGAACCATGACAAAGTCCCCACTGATCACTCCTGAATACTTTGATAGTTGGTGCCAACGGATGGAAGGGTTCATCAAGTCACAAGACTCCAGTATGTAGGAATCTATTATCTCAGGACCTTACATACCAAGCACCTCTTCAGCTGCTGCTGGAGGTGGTATGATTCCAAAGGCCGTGGCTGACTATTCTGATGAAGACATGAAAAAAGTAGAGATTGATCAGAAAGCCATGACAACCCTTTAAATTGCTCTTCCACACTCCATATACAAAGGCGTCAAGAAGTGCGAAAAAACTAAATAACTATGGGATGCATTGAAGCTAATGTATGAGGAGTCAAATGAAGCCAAGGAGAACAAGAAGGATCTTCTGAAGTAGTAGTTTGAGAACTTCATCTTTAAAACATGTGAAACCATGACTCAACAATACTTCAGGTATGTTAAGATTATGGACAATCTAATAGATGTTGGAGTGACTCTTGAGAATAGGGACATTGCAAGGAAGTTCATGTCCTCTCTTCCTAGACAATGCACACATTATTGTGTTGTTATCAAGAAAACTGAGAACCTTAAGACTCTTACTCTGACAAAGTTGTATGGTATTCTTAGTGGATACTAGATGGAGATGAACATGTAAGGTTCATCTGGTAACTCTAGCAATCAACTGAGTTCAGCCCTCCATGTGGTTGAAAGGGATAGAACCACATTATCATCTTATATGCTACCATAACAACTCACAAAAGGGTCCTTTCATCATTTCCCGGAGACACCAAGAGAAAGCTACACTCATGGAAGCCCATTCCAAGAGACGATTTCTTCATAACCCTTTGTGTTTTCTGTTGAAAGCACAAGAAACTTTATCTTCACTCTTGAATATCTGGATTGTATCCATCCAGATGACTTGGAATATAGGTCATAGATCCAATAAGTTCTATAAGAGGACATGGAGGAATTTCCAAGCAATGCAACCAGTGGAAAGTTTGGGCTAGACAAAAGCAAAATAAAGTGTTACAACTGTAACCAAATGGGTCACTTTGCAAGAGAGTGTAAGGCACCAAAGAAAAATGGTGGCCAAGCACAAGCCATGCCAAACTACGCTGATAAACCTACCCAAAATGAGAAGCCAAAGCAGCAAGTTGCAGTTGCTGTTGAAGAAGGAGGCTTTGACTGGAGCTTTTAGGTGGAAGATGCATCTCCAAATCAAGCACTAATGGCTGACCATGATAAAGCAAAGGTATTGGAACATCTCTGTGCACCTGAATGTGTTACTAAAGTAAATATATACAGGTCCTACAAATTAGAGATATGATATGATCTTGAGTCCTTAAATATCTTAAAATCTGATTTTCAAAGAGCTGAAAATGATTATAAACTAAAGATAGAGGACTTAGAGAAAACTATTTTAACTCTTAAACATGAACATACCAACTATAAGAATCAGATTAAAGATCTCATAAATAAGTTGACTGAATGCCAGCCTGAGCTTGTGATCAGGAAAGCCAAGGCAAAAAAATATGTTCTTGAAGAAGAGACCTTCAAGAACATAATATCCTTATCCTTGCATGCAAAAGTTTGTTATCAAAATAAGTAGGGACTAGGATCTAGTGAGATAGCTCCTCCACACACAATCTTGTCTGAAAGATCTCCTAGGTATGAAACTTGGGAGATGAGCTTCCCCTCATAGACCCTATGACTGTAGAGGATGAACAAGAGATAGTAAAGGATGTGCAGGACCGTTGAAGGGTAAGCAAATACCACACAACAACACAAAGAGGAGAGTTGCTTAAGAACACTCAACTAATCAAGCAGTGAAACTGGTTAACCTCTAGAAATGATGCTAAGAACACAAGTAAATAAGAGACGGAACAAGATAGCAAAATACACAAGGAGATGGTTTTCAAGATTGTCGTATATTTCCTTCTCAAGTTCTATTACAAATGTTACAAAGCATACTAGAAAGCTACAAGTACTTGAGATACATATACTACTTGCTACAACCGGCTATACTTTAAAAGCCAGCTGTATACAATTGACTAGACACAAAACAAAATCAATTATAGAGTCAAAAGGCAGATTGCCTTTTGACTAGTGACTATGACATGCCATAGATCACATCCTAATCTATTATAAAAAGGATAAAGTACATGAAGTAGAGAGTTTACAAACTCAAGGCCTTAATGTACAGTTACTAAAAGTATGGACCTTTTCACTAACTTATGAAAGTTGGTGACTTCATAGAGTTGTAGCAGAAAGGTATCCAACTTTATGTAAAGTACATCTGATAAAGCATGTACACTAAAAGTTTTCGGAAGAAATCTGTCTTCAAGTGTTGGCTTCGAAAGACTTTTTCTCTGAAGCTTCAGAAGACTTCATCTTTGGCTTCGGAAGATATTGGTCTTGGCTTCGGAAGATTTCACACTTAGAATATTTCTGTTGCTTGTGTGAAACTTCCAAAGAATTCTTCTTTAGTACCCATGTGCATGCATGCAGGAGAGACTTTGGGTGTTTGGTTTGCATCTGCCTCTTCATATAATCTCTACAAACTCCCCTTAGGCTGATGCTACCAAAACACTTGAAGACTTTAGATATTGACAGTCCTCATCAGGATAATGACCATCCCCTTCTTTATGAGAAGATCAGGATCAATCAGACTCTTAAAGTGTCTTCTCATATCAAAGAGATCATGCAGAGGTAGATTGAACATGTCTTGCCATGTGTAGACATTCTCAATGCCATGATCTCTAATGACATGCCACCTTTTTGGATTTGTGGTGTATTTCTAGGACAGGATGGGTCTTCCTGATGCTAGAGGAGCTATTTGATTAGTAGATGATGGAGCATCCTCTGGCTGCGCATCCTCAGGATGTTCTGACTCATCTTGAGGTTCAGAAAAGGATGTTTCTTTCTTCTTCTTTCTCTTTGGCTTTGAAGCCATCCTTTTCTTTCTTTTTGTTCCTTTTAACTGAGAAGACTAGCCTGCAATACCTGATTGATCTTCTTTGTCTTTCTCAGCTGGGTCTTCCTCTCTCATAAGTTTAGAAGGAGAGGGAGTTTGACCATGCAGTGGATCAGAAGATGAATCTTGCTAAGTTTCAGAGGAGGTTTAGGTTGTGTTGTCTCAGGTTGTTCAACCTTAACCTCCACTTCAGGTAGAGCTTGACTTGTAGGGGAGTGTAAGTCTATTAGCTCTAGACTTTTAATCTTCTGCTTGATTACCTTGATATGCTCATCCATAGTGGATAGAGACATCCTCCTGTGTAGGACTTTCTTGAACTAGGGAGAGAGTAGGCACATGCTTATACAATCTTTTCTTTCTTCTTTCTTCTTTGACTTGTACCAGTAGCTCTGTATCTTCTGCCTCCTTCTCCTTTGACATTTCTATGTCAACCAGTTCATTCACTTCTTCTAAAGGGAGAGAAATGACATTATCAATGTCATAGTTCCTGGTGTGCAAGTAATTGATCTTGACTGCCCTCAACTCATCATCCTGAGTGTTTGGCCTGGGGGCAGTCCTGATAGTAGTTTCCATGAGTCTTGTAGACCTAGAAGAGGAACTTTCTCCCCTTAGCTTGCTTTTCCTCTCTCTCCTCCTCCTTAATCTCCTCAGATGTCATCTTTCTTTTCCCTTTGTCACTCACATACCTTTGTGACTCCGTGTGGAGAGATCTTTGGCCTTCATTTCTTGTTGTAGCTTCTAAGCTCTGGCCAAAGAAAGGTTGAGAAGCACCTTCACGAGCAAGTGTCTCAAAAAGGGTATGAATCTCTACACCAGTTGATAATGATGAGACAGGGCTCTCAGGTTCTGCCACTGGGCCTTCAGTCAAGGTTTCCCCTATGAAACTAATCTTAGGGTCCGCCTCAACATCTAGTTAACTGATGATATTGCCTGATTGCCTTAGTCTCCTTCTGAAGCTGAACTATGTAGTAATCCTTTCTTGGATTCTTTGATCCAGCTTGTCAGCTTGTCTTGATTGGCTTTGATTGACAAGTGACATGTTGACTAGATCCAGACCTTCATAGAAGTTCAAGGTCTGAAAGTTAAAGACCTCTTGCTGTCCTTGAACTCTAAGAATGATGAGGCTCTTCTCTTGCTGTCATACCTCAACCCAATGATGTGATTTGAAGTAGAGATGACATAGCCCTTGGTATTCCTTCCTCAAACAGAATCTGTATGTAGGAGTCTATGGAGTCCATATCAATGTGAACTTGAGGAAGTTGCTGAGTGTGCACAATTGCAAGTGAGGATGGTAAGTCCTCAATGTCCACACTCCCTAAAAGAACTCCCAGGTTTTGTGATTGTAATGACTTTCTCCCCCTTTTTGGTAGCATCACCCTCTTGCATAGGTGAGCTAGGAGTTAGGTCAATCACACTCACTGGTTCTTGTGTTCCTGGTTGAGCTCCTCTTAAAGGTCTCCCAGCTAGTTTGTCCTTGAGATTAGAAATCTCAAGTTGCTGATCATTGACCCTGTTTTGCAAGGTAGCCACTTGAGACTAAATAGGTGCATGTTTGTGACAGTTTTTGCACCTTTATTCTCAAATTCCCCTAAACTTCATTAGAAGAATCATTGGGGGATTGGAGAATTGGATCAAAGTCCTCACTCTCACCACCAGCTTCAGGTTCTTGGCTGCTGGATTTCATCTGCTCACTGGTAGCCTCAGTTGAGGTGTCAATAGGCAGAGTTGCTATGGTTGAGGTCTTAATGATGGAATCACTTGCAAAGGTGAGAGCCTATTCCATATGGACATCCTGAATAGGTTCAGATGTGTCCACCTCAGTAATGGGTGACTGATGTGGGCTAGATATAGGAGACTTAGGAGCACTCATCTCTCTTTGAGTAGTAGAAAATAAGAGAGAATCATGGTACTCACTAAAATCTAAATCTTCATCAGTATAGAAGTCAAGTATGGGAATTAGTTGGTTTAAGTCCAAAGGCAAGGGATGGTAACTATCACCTGAAGGTTGATCACTTGAGTGTTGAGACTCAGAGTGATGGCTTAAGGAATTTGGGCTTATGAGCTCATCAGGCTGAGCATAAGGAACCTCCGCACTGATCATTGAAGGAATTGGAGTGGTCTGCTCCTCAGAAGAAGTGGGAGCTCTAGTGTCCACTTCTTCCTGTGTGGGTGAGTATATAGGGGACTGCATAGATTGAGTATTCTGAGTAGGCATTCGTTTGTGTTTTCTTTGGTAGATGAGAGTGATTTGTCGCTGTTGAGGTGGTTGGGATGTAGAAGGTGTGGGTTCAACACTAGCTGGTGCTACTAGGTTGTCACCTTGAGCAATAAGCTCTAATATTTTTGGGACAAGGGCTGTTTCTACCATAGAGAAGCAAACAATGGGCTTTCTCTATATTTTAAAGATGTCGAGCTTCATCTGTACCAGTTTAAGAATATTAGATGTTCCCCTTAACTGTGAGCCCAGTTCATAGTGAAGAATGTATTGAACATATCTAGGGAACATTTAATACTCTAAGGAGTCCAAGTTTGCAAGCAGATTTATGTAAACAAACTAAGAGTACCTGAACTTGACTCCTTGAACCATCCTATGAACAATGAAGGAGAGATCTTCAGGAATCTGGTCCCATCCTCCATGCTTGTTTGATGAGTTGTGGATAACCACATGGAGCAGGAATTTCCATTGGGATGAGACCTTCCTTTTCCTGAAGGTCTTGACAGAGAACTCTCCTTCATAGCCCATCTACGTGAAGGAGTGGTTAACAACTTCTTTGTGGAAGAACACCTCACTTTCTTCATCATCCAGCTGAAGATGCATGTTGATGATGGCCGGAGTGATGAAGACTGTTCTCCCCTGCACTGAGGTAGACAGTGCCTTCTCCCCATCCATGACGACCTCTTGGCAGGTCTTCCAAAATTCTAGTAGATGATCCTCATAGAGTGTAGGATCAATGGTTAGGGAGGTGAAGTAGTTGGACAAAGCTAAGAAGCGACAAACCTCAGAGAAATATGGATCTTTCTCAGAGTGTAATAGAGCAACCTGGTTGTGTTACATATGTAACTGCATGGAGAACTTCGATTCATTTCTGCGATGAAGGTTGGCCATTTTTGAGAGAGCTTAAGGATGAAGAAAGATGAACGAAAGTAATTTCAGAAACAAATTTGGGGTTTTAGGTCTGGAGGAAAGAAGGAGATGATAGAAAGAGGAGGAAACTGTTGAGTTTATAAGACAAAGTTAATGAAAGAGGATAAACTTTGAAATCCGTAAGTCGGTCCCACCTATGAAAAAGTAGTTTGCTTTTGCTCAAAAAGTAGTTTCTTGGAAGTCAATAAGCTTCCGAAGGTAAATTATCTTCGGAAGTTTTTATGAAAAAGCTTCTGAAGCTCAAATGAATTCGAAAAAATTTCCTAAGAATTATGAGAATTTTGGCTTCAGAAGAGAAACAAGATTTGAAAGTTTTGTTCAAGGGAACAAAGCTTCCGAGAGTTAATTTGCTTCGGAAGAAAGTTGTCCTTGAAAACATATAAGTGCCTAAGCTTTGGAAGATATTTTTGAAATTTCTTCCAAAGGTAAATTACTTGGGCAGTTATCTGTTTTAAATGCATAAGTTGCTTCCGAAGTGAAAGACATATCTTCCGAAGAATCAAAATTTTCAGAATTTTAAGGAAAGTCCATAAAAAGTTTTCATCCAAAGAAAAACAGGAGCATATGAAGGTGATAAACTAGACAACTTAGGACACACAAATTTTAAGCAATAATAAGAATTAGTTTTAAGAAAAACCTACTCAAAGTTTATCCTCCTAATAGCTGATATTAGACATTTAAATCTTTGTTCATCAAAAGTCTTTGTAAACAGCTCAACATATTGTTCATTTGTGTGAACTTTTACTAGTTTAATTAATCCCTTTTTAAAATTATCTCTAATTAAATGATACCTGATGTTGATGTGTTTTGTCCTTGAGTGCTGCACATAATTCTTTGTGATAGAGACAACACTGTTGTTTTCTATGTGAATGGGAATCTCCTTGAAGTTTAACCCATAGTCAAGCATCTGATTCTGAATCCAAAGCACTTGAGCACAGCAGCTTGCAGCAGCAATGTATTTAGCTTCAGTAGTTGATGAAGAGACACAAGACTATTTCTTGCATTGCCATGCGACAACTCCTCCACCAAGAAACAAGCAACCCCCCAGATGTAGACTTTGCAGTCATGTTACAACCACATTAATCACTATCTGTATATGCATACAGATTAAAGTAAGAATTCTTAGGATACCACAGACCATGTGTTGAGGCACCTTTGAGGTATCTTAGAATCCTTTTGACAGTGATAAGGTGAGACATCTTAGGGTTGGCTTGATATCTTGCACAAATACACGTGGGAAACATGATATCAGGCCTGCTAGCTGTAAGATACATAAGAGACCCAATCATAGCCTTGTATAAGTGTTCATCTACACACTCCCCCTCAAGATCAGGTCCAAGGGAGTGGTTTCTAGCTATGGGTGTCTTAGCAATCTTACAGTCAGTCATGTTAAATCTTTTAAGTATGTCTTGAACATACTTTTACTGACTAATGAAAATGCCATCTTCAACTTGCTTCACTTTAATTCCTAGAAAGAAATTGAGTTCCCCCAATGGCACTCATTTCAAATCTGTCCTTCATCAACTTCTCAAAGTCATTGCAAAGCTATGGATTAGTTGATCCAAAGATGATGTCATTTACATACACTTGAACTAGCATTATGTCATTTCCTTTTCCTTTGATGAAAAGAGTTCCATCTATAGTACCTCTTCTGTATCCATGCTGGAGATACTAAGACAGAGTCTCATACCATTTCCTAGGTGCCTGATGTAGCCCATAAAGAGCTTTATCAAGCTTTCAGACATAATGAGGATGATCAAAATCTGCAAAACCAAGTGGCTGTTTGACATATACCTCCTCATTAATCACCCCACAAAGATAAGCACATTTGACATAAAGTTGATAGACCTTGAAGTTCTTAGATGCATCAAAAGCCAAGAATATCCTAACAACTTCTAGTCTTTCTACAGGAGTAAAGACATTAGTGTAGTCAATTCCTTCTTCTTGTGTGTATCCTTGAACAACTAGTCTAGCTTTTTTTATGACAATGCCTCTATCATCCTTCTTGTTCCTAAACACCCATTTGGTTCCAATAGTAGTCTTCCCATAAGAGGACAAAGGTTCCAAACTTTCTGTCTTTTGAATTGAAGTAGCTCCTCTTGCATAGCTTTAACCCAACTTCCATCCTTTAGAGCCTCATCAACTTTCTTTGGCTCTATCTGAGATAAGAAACAAGAGTGAAGAAAAACATTTGCTTCATGGGTTTGTCCTCTTGTTCTTACCCCTGTGTCAACATCTCCAATGATGTTTGTAGTGAAATGAGACTTGTGGATCCTTAGTTGAGGGATCACAGCAAGTTGCTGAGAGAGATCTAAATTAGAGAAATTTAGATATGGCATTGATGTATCTCCCACTAGATTAGCACACTTATCATGAAAGACTTGATCCAATGTGTGTGTGACATCATTGATGTTGTCATCTATGGAGTGGTTATCATCATCAAGAACTTCCTAATCACTATCACCACCACCATTGTTTTCTTCTACATTTAAAGTATCTTTATCTGGTTGTAGAGCCTCTGAGCTGGAATTTGAAGGCATCTTAGATGTATCAGTTGAATTTGTCATTGTGGTGCTGATAAAAACCTCATTTGCAGAAGTAGTTACAACTAGAGCTGAAGATGTATGGCTTGAAGGTCTTCTAAGCTCAAATCTTGGGTCAGGATCACCTGTGGGTAAGATATCTGTAGGTCCTGAAACATTCTCAAAAGATTTGTTGAAACAATTGGTAACTAAATCAAGATCAAGCAGCCAATCAGGACCGGAACCAGCCACATAAGGTGTGTGTTCATTGAAAGTCACATTGGCTAACTCGTCAACAATTCTAGTTCTAAGATTGTATACTCTCTAAGACTTAGCTTGAGAAGAGTATCCAATGAATTGTCATCATCTCCTTTCTCAGCAAATTTGGCAATTTGATCTTTGGTATTCAAGATGGTGCAAAGACATCCAAATGACTTGAGAAAACCAATGAAAGGTTTCCTCTTATGGCAAAATTCAAAAGTAGTCTTGCCATGAGTCTTAACTACTAAAACTCTGTTCTGCACATAGCAAGCAATGTTGAATGCCTCTACCTAGAAGGTGATGGGCAGCTTAGAGTCAGACAATATGGTTCTTGCAGCCTCAATCAGTGTCCTAATTCTCCTTTGAACAACACCATTTTGCTAAGGAGTCCTAGGAGCACTACATTGTCTTGTAATACCCTTTTCATCACAAAAAGTATCAAGGACCTGGTTCTTGAATTTAGTTCCCTGATCACATCTTATGGTTTTGACCTTGTGAGCAGATTGATTCTTAATCTTTAGAAAGAAATTCTTCAGAATCTTCTCCTGAGGGAGATGTTTCTTGCAAGTCCATCTTGTACATGTTCCCTTTCCTGGGGGCTCTAAGAAGGATATGCTCATGAGGAATGACCACCCCGGGCTTGAGAACAATGCACTCATGCTCAGTGAAGAGCATGTTATGATTCTGATCACAAAATTGGGATACACTCAGAAGATTGTACCCATGCTCCTTGACAAAGTTTACCTTTTAAATACTGAGCTTACCATTTGTGACCTTGCTCCTTCTAAAAATGTAACCACCTTCATCTCCTCCAAAAGCAACTGGCCCTCCACCAATCTTTTCAAAGTTCTGGAATAGTGACCTATTGCCTGTCATGTGCTTGGAACAGTCATTGTTAATGATCCAGATATTTTTGTCTGTCTTGAGTTGTTCCTGCACAAAGAAATTGATTAGTTACATTTAGAAACCCAAGCCTTACTTGTCTTGGGCTCAGTAAAAGAAGTAGAAGATAATGCAATAGTAATAGATCCTATAGTTGTGCTTTGAGGATCATGAGCTGTTGTTAATGGAGAACTTTCAGTCACTTGGTCTTTCTTGGACTTCCACACCATCTTTGGAAATTTGGACTTGACCTTCAACACTTCGGAAGCTTTTGAGACTTCGGAAGTTTTGATTATTGGACCTTCAGAAGATTCTGCAGACACTGCAACAGACTTCAATGCTTCGGAAGTATTCCTTTCTTCTGAGACCAAATTTTCTCCTAAAAGCAATTTTCCACTTGCCTTCTTCTTCATTTTGGAGCTTTCGAAGGAAACATATTTTCCTTTCAAAGCTGGAATCTTTTTGGAACTCTTGGAACTCCTTTTCTTGGTCATATAAAGAGTACCTCTAGGATTGTATGGACAATCCTTAGCAAGATGAGAAGTGCTTTCACACATGACACACTCTATTTTATTCTTCCCAAGAGCTTTCTACTGAGAACAAGACTGATTTTGATCACATCCCTTCTCCACCTTCATCTTTGTAGATGTTGAGACAGTCCTTTTGGGTGAGAAATGTTCTTGGAGTTGGATGCTCCAGGTTGTGTAGTAGTGGTACACAACAAATCAGCTTTCTTCTTGGTGCTGAGATGATTTGAACATGAACCAAAACTCTTAATAGAAGAGTTTAGGTTGATGTCTTCAGTCTTCACCACCTTAAATCCTGCAGAGATAAAAACTTGTTTCTACCTGGAATCAAAAGTGGCCTTGATCTCTTGAGCCTTCCTAGCTTTTCTTTTACTCTTTCTGATCAAGTTTTTTCTCATAGACTTTGTCATCACAGTCTTCTTCTTCTCCTTAGAAGGATAGTGACCCTTCTTAGAATCCTCTTCTTCACTCTTCTCAGAGAGATTCTTCACTATCACTTCTTCATCCTTTTCACTCAAAGGATCTATCAGAGGAAGCTTATCTTCACAAGTTCCACACCTTGGTGATCTTACAAACAAGATTGTGTGTGGAGGAGCTATCTCATTAGATCCTAGTCCCTGCTTATTTTGATAACACACCTTGTTGTGCAGGGATAAGGATATCATGTTCTTGAAGGTCTCTTCTTCAAGAACACACTTTTCTACCCTGGCTTTGCTTATCAAAAGCTCAGCCTGGCATTCAGTCAGCTTAGTTATGAGATCCTTGATCTGAGTCCTATAATTTGTATGCTCATGGTTTAGAACTGATATGGTTTTTTCTAAGTCCTCTATCTTTAGTTTATAATCACTTTCAGACTTTCTAAAATAAGCTTTTAAAATGTTTAAGGACTCAAGATCAGATCTCATTTCTTAGGTGTAGGACCTGTATCTGTTAACTTTAGCAATGCATTTAGGGGTACATAGATGTTACAATACCTTGGCTTCATCATGATCTGCCATCAGTGCTTGGTTTGGAGAAGCATCATCCACCTGAAAGCTCCAGTCAAAGCCTCCTTCTTCAACAGCAACTACAGTTTGCTGCATTGGCTTGTCATTCTGGGTAGCTTTGTTAGTGTAGTTTGGTCTGGACTATACTTGGCCCCCATTTGTTCTTGGTGCCTTACACTCCCTTGCAAATGGCCTATCAAGTTACAGTTTGTAACACTTGACTTTGCTTTTGTCCGGTCCAAACTTTCCACTGGCTGCACTGCTGGGAAACTTTCGTCCTGTCCGCTTGTAGAACTTCTTGTCTCTATGAGTGAGAAGAACCATCTGCTGGACTATCTCCATGTACTCCAGATCATCTGGATAGATACAGTCTAGGTCTT
This sequence comes from Flaveria bidentis, assembly GCA_018326385.1. NCBI lineage: Eukaryota > Viridiplantae > Streptophyta > Magnoliopsida > Asterales > Asteraceae > Flaveria > Flaveria bidentis. Next base: position 6,579 of record BJCM01222522.1, on the reverse strand, counting down.
CAAGGGTGAAAAGAAAGCTGCCACAACTTTCATCAAAGGACACTGCTAAGTCGCTGGATCGGTTGACATCCGAGCGTGTTCTTGACGGAAGGAAACAAAACCAAAACCAAGAGACAAACAAGATAACGAACAATAATAAATGGTTTCATTGATAAAACCTAATGATTACAAGCTCGTTAAACATAAGAATCATGACTCTTGGCAAGTGGATATCAAGCATGATCTCCCCTCTCATCCGGCAACCCCTAGGCCCCGGGGACCCTCCTTAAACCTTTCTACACAATGAAACTGGTATTTATAGGCCTCAGCCCATATCATATGTGACTGGGCCCATTCGTACGAGTGGACCATGCATATGGTTCAACCGTACGACTGGACCATACTTATGGTTCAGTCTTACGAATGGCCCAATAACATCTCTCAGTCGCACGACTGGTCCAGTAGCATGGCTCAGTCATACGACTGAGTCTCATTTGCATATGCTCCTGCGAATGAGTCAGTTTCATGTGTTTACAACATATCAGGTGTATTACATTAAGCCTAGACTATTCTTCAAGCGACGAACACACTATATATGACAATATATGCTCCAACAAATTCCCCCTTGTACGTTTCTTGTGAATAATAGATAACACCTCTTACAATCTTCAGTCAATCTTTGCTCCGGTTTCCAATAGAATCAAATAAAAATCCATATTAGCCAACGTTGTTGATCCATCAGGTTGCTACAGTATCCCTAAAAATGAATTTAGGCACAATAGCTTTCATTTACTTTGCAGAACACTATCATAGTAGCAAGATTCCGCATATGACTGATTTTTCCAGATAATGACATGAATAGTTTTCCATTGCTCTAATCTTCACACAGGCTAACCTGATTAACATTAACACCTATCGAAATTCCCCTCAAATTCGGCATATCCCAATATATAAATATTATGCTCTCCTAGCATCTTCATACGTTGTTTTGGGCAAAAAGTAGAAGGTTCCAATCCATAGCTGACAATCTCAAACAAATCAGCATGCACTCAGATTCATCATCAGAAACAACTCATATCATTACTTTCTGATTGCGTCTTCAATTTCTCTATACATGGATTCCCCCTAAGAATCAGAATCCTCTCTGTGCGGATAAGTATAACTTGATTGGCCCATAAATAGTCATATGCTCCTGATTACCCCACAAAATCATCACCAACTGCTGACATCTTCCCTTCTCTCTTTTGTGTTCTAACTACATTCATCTATTCTAGAAGTCCAACGAATAATGTGGTATCCATCGAACTTATTTGATAAAAGAACCTCAGGATGAATGTGCTTTGCTCATCCTCAAATCTATGCAAGAGGCAATTCCAGACCTTTTTTTGGGTCTGGAACACCATTCATTTGTATGACATGGAGGACAAATATCACATACGTGTGAATGGATGATACGAATGATATATTCGTGCGACTGGTCATAAGACTGGTCCAGTACCATGACTTGGACATAAGACTGGTCTAGTATAATGACTGAACATAAGACTCGTCTAGTAGCATGACTGAACATAAGACTAGTCCAGTTGCACGACTAGACATAAGACTGGTCCAGTCAAATGGTCCAGTCGCATGGTCCAGTCGTACGAATGGTCCATTAGCATGGTCCAGTCGTACGAATGGTCCATTAGCATGGTCTAGTCGTACGAATGGTCCATTAGCAAGGTCCAATCGTACAAATGGTCTATTAGCATGGTCCAGTCGTACGAATGGTCTATTAGCATGTTCCAATCGCATGAGCGGATCTACACACAGATTTTCAGATCTGCAGTCGCCATGGCTGCCAAAAACCCTAATCTGATGAATTTTACATGAACCGAAACAAAATAGATATCATCAGATTCACAAGGGTGATAAGAACGTGGTTCCGAGTTTGATTTTAACCAAGAAACAACACAAGTAATAAGATCTGAGCAAAACACGAAGAACATGAAGTGGGTTTAGCGTCAAAGAACATGAGATAGATCTAGAAATCAAGAGCTTAGGTTGCTAGAATGATTGTTAAATCATTCTAGCAGTAACCGACTCTGATACCACTTGCTAAGTCGCTGGATCGATTGACATCCGAGCGTGTTCTTGATGGAAGGAAACAAAACCAAAACCAAGAGACAAACAAGATAACGAACAATAATAAATGGTTTCATTGATAAAACCTAATGATAATAAGCTTGTTAAACATAAGAATCATGACTCTTGGCAAGGGGAGATTGAGCATGATCTCCACTCTTATCCGGCAGCCCCTAGGCCCCGAGCACACTCCTTAACCCTTTCTACACAATGAAAGTGGTATTTATTAGCCTTAGCCCATATCAGATACGACTGGGTCCATTTGTACGATTGGACAATGAATATGGTTCAATCGTATGACTGGACCATACTTATGGTTCAGTCTTACGAATGGCCCAATAACATCTCTCAGTCGCACGACTGGTCCATTAGCATGGCTCAGTCATACAACCGAGTCTCATTCGCATATGGTCCTGCGAATGACCTAGTATCATGTGTTTACAACATATCAGGTGTATTACATTAAGCCTAGACTATTCGTCAAGCGATGGACACATTATATATGACAATATATCCTCCAACAAACACAAAGGCTTGAGAAGAACTTGTCTCATAGAATGGGCTTCCTTTAGTGTAGTCTCCCTTGGTGTCTCAGGGAAGGTAATGAAAGGACCCTTTGGTGAATTGTCAGGGTAGAAAATGAGATGATGTTGGGGTTCTATGCTATCCCTTTCAACCACATGAAGGGCTGAACCCATTTGATTGTTGGAGTTGCCAGATGAACCTTGAATATTCATCTCCATCTGGTAGCCACTAAGAATCCCATACAACTCTTTTAGAGTGAGAGTTTACAAATTCTTAGTTCTCTTGATAACCATATAGTAGTGTGTCCTTGCCTAGGAAGTGAGGACATGAACTTTCTTACAATGTCTCTGTTTTCAAGAGCAACTCCTCCATCCACTAGGTCATCCACAATCTTAACATACCTAAAGTATTGTTGAGTCATGGTTTTACTAGCTTTGAAGGTGAAATTTTCAAACTGCTGCTTCAGGAGATCCTTCTTGTTCTCCTTAGCTTCAGAGGAACCCTCATACATCAGTTTCAATGCATCTCACAACTGCTTAGTTGTTTTGCATTTCTTGAAACCTTTGTACACCGAGTTTAGAAGAGTAGTCAAAAGGGCTGTCATGGCCTTCTGGTTAATCTCTACTCTTTTTCTATCTTCATCTGAGTAGTTAGCTACAACCTTGGGGATCATACCACCACCGGTAGCAGAAGAGGTGCTTGGTATGTAAGGTCTATTTTCAACAGACTCCCATATTATTAAGTCTAGAGACCTGATGAAACCTTCCATTTTTTGGCACCAGGTGTCAAATTCATCAAGAGTGATCAGTAGGGACTTTGTCATGGTTCCAGTTTCCATATCCGATATGGAAATGGTTTCCATTTGATAAGTTAAGTGTTTGTGTTTGTGAGGGATCTTAAGATGGTGAGATCTTATATCAAGAGCCTGGAATTCTCTGATACCAAACGCAGGACCGTTGAAGGGTATGCAAATACAATACAACAACACAAAGAGGAGTGTTGCTTAAGAACACTCAACTAATCAAACAGTGAAACTGGTTAACCTCTAGAAATGATGCTAAGAACACAAGTAAATACAATAGAGCAAGATAGCAAAATACACAAGAAGATGGTTTTCAAGATTGCAGTATATTGCCTTCTCAAGTTCTATTACAAATGTTACAAAACATACTAGAAAGTTACAAGTACTTGAGGTATATATACTACATCCTATAGCCAACCATACTTTGAAGGCAAGTTGGATAGAATTGACTAGACACAAACCAAAATCAATAGTAGAGTCAAAAGGTAGATTGCCTTTTGACTAGTGACTATGACATGCCATAGCTCACATCCTAATCTATTACAAAAAGGATAAAGTACATGAAGTAGAAGTTTTACAGACTCAAGACCTCAATGTACAGTTATTAAAAGTATGGAGCTTTTCACCAACTTATTAAAGTTGGTGAGTCTATAGAGTTGTAGCAGAAAGGTATCAAATTTTATGTAAAGTACATCAAATAAAGCATGTATACTAAAAGTCTTCAGAAGAAATCTATGTTCAAGTGTTGGCTTCGGAAGACTTTGTCTCTGAAGCTTCAGAAGACTTCAGCTTTGGCTTCGGAAGATATTGGTCTTGGCTTCGGAAGATTTCACACTTAGAATATTTCTGTTGCTTGTGTGAAACTTCCGAAGCATTCTTCTTCAATACCCATGTGCATGCATGCAGGAGAGACTTTGGATATTTGGGTTGCATCAACCTCTTCATATAATCTCTACAGGATGCCTTTGAGAAGAGTAAAGAATAACATTCACAGAAGGGTCACTATCCTTGTAAGGAGAGTAAGAAGGTTGGGATGACCAAGTCAATAAGGAAGAACTTGATGAGGAAGAGCAAGAGGAAGGAAAAGAAATCTCAAGAGATCAAGACTACCTTTAATTCTAAACAGAAACAAGTTTTTATCTCTACAGGTTTTGAAGTGGTTAATTTTGAAGACACAAACTTAGACTCTAGTACCAGGAGTTTTAGTTTATGTCTAACTCATCCTAGCAACAAGAAAAAGGCTGATTAGTTATGTACCACTACTACACAACCTAGACCATCTAGCTTCAATGGAAGTTCTCACCCGAAAAAAATTGCCACAACATCTACAAAGATGAAGATAGAGAAGGAAAGTGATCAAGTTCAGCCTTGTTCACAAAAGAAGGCTATTAGAAAGAAGAAAATCGACAGTGCCATGTGGGAGTACCTCTCATCTTGCTAAGGATTATCTTTACAATCCAAAAGGTACCATCCACATGGCCAAGAAAGAAACTTCTAAGAGTTCTAAGAAGAAGCAAGTTTCAGAAGGAAAATCTTTTCCTTTCAGAAGCTCCAAAATGAAGAGGAAGACAAGTGGAAAAATTGCATTCAGGAGAAAATTTGGTCTCGGAAGAAAGGAATACTTCTGAAGCACTGAAGCCTGCAGTAGTGTTAGCAAGATCTTCTAAAGGTCCAGTCATCAAAACTTCTGAAGTCATCAAAACTTCTGAAGTCATCAAAACTTCTGAAGTCATCAAAACTTCTAAAGTGTTAAAGGTCAAGTCTAAGCTTCCAAAGGTGGTGTTGAGGACAAAGAAAGACAAGTGACTAAAAGTTCTCCATCAACATCAGCAAATGATCCTCAAAACATGAATATAAGATCTATTAATGTTGCATTGTCTTCAATTTCTTTTAACGAGCCCAAGACCAATAAGGCTTGGGATTTCAAATGTAACTAACCATCTCTTTTGGTTCAGGGATAGCTCAAGACAAACAAAAGTATTTAGATCATTGATAATGATTGTTCCAAGCACATGACAGACGATAGGTCACTACTCTAGAAATTTGAAAAGTTTAATAGAGGACCAGTTGCTTTTGAAGGAGATGCTTGTAACATCTTCTATTTTTCAAATTATAAACCCGAACCCGTTTGTCAATTATATAAAGAAAGCACATAAATCAAACTACTTCATGGTGAGAAAAAACATGAAGGTGTTAACTTTATGATTTAAATTCACATTTATCTTCCATTTAAAAAGTTTATAAACTTATGAAGCTCTATATATCATTTATGAGGTTCAAATTATTATTAAACTTTAAATTTTTATGAGATTTATAAAGATAAGTAAATATATAAATATTATTATTCTTAACCACCTTAATAATTTAATAATTAATATTTAATAAGGTTTATAATTTTTATAATATTATATAAATGAATAAACGGGATAATCATTTAAATTTTGGATTTTATAAAGTAAAAGGTTGGAAATGTAATCATTAAAACTTTGTTTTAATAGTTTTTGGTATAAAATAATAATAATCTAAAACATGAGGGACCAAAGTGTAAATTAGTTTAAAAACCAACCCTCTTCCTATCCCACCTTCCCACTCCGGCCACTACCTCCAACCACAATCTCCGGCGACTCTCAAATCCATCAAAATGCTTAATTATTGATACATCAGAAATATCATTGTGCTTTGTTGTTATTATGTATTGATCATCATCATTGTTCTTATTATTGATACATTTATGGTTGATTTTAATCTTCTTCATCTTCGTTATCTATTATCTCCATTTGATATTGAATGATCCAACATCTCATCTGTACTAGAAATTGATCAAATAGACCAACAATATGGTATCAGAGCCTTAGTGCTCATGATTTGTTGAGGCTTTGGTTGTTTTTGTTAAATATCAAATTTTCATCAATTTAGGATCAAATTTGTAGGATCTTATATGCCCAAGACACATACAAGATTGATGTGGTTAGTACGTTATGATCCAAGTCAGGTCATACCCAATAACAAGCTATACAAACACCTACAAACATTTATTTGTTGATAAGATCATACAACGAATGTTTGACACCTATTTAGAAAATTGGTTTTCTAAATATTGCTTTGTGAATAGAACAATTATATGGATAACTTGTTCATGAGAATTTTAT
>BJCM01222515.1:0-13121 GCA_018326385.1 Flaveria bidentis | reverse complement strand
CTTTTGGGGTGAAACATGTTAACTATATCAACTTACACTTGTAAACATCTTGATACTTGTAAATGCACATGCAATTCATCTTTACCTTTTTGTCATGGTTATTTGTGTTATTGTAAGTCTTATATGAGATACATATTTTGTTTACAATCATTAACTATTGCTAGCATGGCGTCGTCTTAGATCTTTGGGCCTGACAAGCCTATTTGGTGCTAAAGCCAACGTATTGCCGGCTCCTGATGACGTATGCTTGTTCATCATGGGAATCAAGTACACTTAGCCAATCTTATATACTTGTAATCAAGTCGATGTTTGGTTGTAACTGTATATGTTCTATAAGCTTGCTAACTCGTAACCATTGACATGAATTGATACTTGTAACCCTTTTATATAAATATATATATATATACATATTGCGTGTGTTTAAACCATTGGAACTCACCAACTTTATAATTGACCCTTCATTTTTAACATGTTTCAGGTTTGATACTTGAAGATCTTCTTGTGCTCATATAAGACTTGGACCTAGTTTAACTAGATATGTTATTTCTTTGTTTGAAGTTCTTGTATTGTATGGACTTATTTGTTTTGTAATATTCAATGATAAATGATATTTAATATTATTATAACTTATTTAGTTCCATGTGCTATGAGCAATCGTGTCCCATTCGTCCGCCCCGATGATTCCGCCGTCGGTCGGGGTGTGACAGTTCTGTATTCACACTCAATAGTGAAGCCATCTCCAAGAAAAGTTCCAAACAGAGTGTGGTGGCAGATTCCACTACTGAACCTGAATACATTGCAACATCTGATGTTGCAAAGGAAACTGCTTGGATGAAGAAATTCATAGCCGATCTCGATGTGGTTCCAAGATCTCAGCAACCAATCGAGATATTTTGTGATAACATAGGTGCTATTACTCAAGCCACAGAGCCCTGATCTCATCACAGGGCCAAGCACATTCAGAGGAAGTTTCACTATATACAGTACATAGTGAAACATGGAGACATCATGATAAGCAAAATAGACACATATCAAAACCTAGCAAACCCATTTACTAAGCCCATGACTCAGGATAAGCATGATCAGCATAGGGATGCGATCGGGCTTAGATTAGCTAGTGATGTGTTTTGATTTAGTATTTGGATGTACGAACGTTTAACGGTTATACTTTTGAATTCATTTTGATTTACGGATTTAAATGCAATTATGAATTTTATAACTGTGTTCAATTTTAATACGTTTAATCCATGAATATTGTATTCTAAATTATCCGTAGTCGGTCAGACTTGTGGGAACAAATCTGGATTAAGACTATTCTGGATTTAGACTCAAAGGGTTGACTTCTAAATTCACAGACCTCATTATGAATGACGTTGGATGTAACTCACCACAAACCATTTTCATTATACGATGCTTTGATATTGGTATACTCATTTAGTATCCTCTGACTTGAGATGCATACTAGAACTTCCGTTTACCAAGGGTTATTCCTTGATCATTATCATTCGTTGTCGCATAACTGCTAGTTATAAAAGCTTTGGTTAGCAATCTGCCTTTTGACTCTACAATTGATTTTGTTTGTGTCTAGTCAATTGTATCCAGATGGCTTTCATAGTATAGCCGGCTGTAGGATGTAGTATAAGTATCTCATGTTCTTGTATCTTTCTTTTATGCTTAGTAACACTTGTATAGAACATAGAGAAAGCAATATACTGTATTTTTTAAAACCATATACTTGTGCTCTTGTGTTCTGTCTCTTACATTACTTGTGTTCTTAGTATCTTACTTGTGGTTAATCCAGTTTACTGTTTGATTCAGTTTGGTTAATCTCCTCTTTGTGTTGTTGTGTTGTAAGTGACCCCCTTCACCGGTCCTGCAGCATCGACCAATCTTAATGTTTGACAATAGATATCGAATCATTGTTGAAGACCTCTAACACTCTTTGAATCCGGTATTAAGTATTTGATGGTGAGATCTAGGGTTTCGCCCAGTTTTTGATAAAAAGGATTGAATGGGTCGATGGTATCTAGGTTATGCGACCAACAAAGAATTGAAATGTGGGTCATAAGTTTTGGGCGGGCATTTACTTTCTGAGGGTGCTTCTGGTGATGACATGTGTTCATCAAGTATAAATGTGCTTTCATCAAGTATTATAATTCATTAGTGTAGATTATTATAGATGTGCTTTCATCAAGTATTATAATTTATTAAGTATTATAATTTATTATAGTGTATAAACTGTAGGTAGCTACATAAACTGATCTGGCCTCCTTGTTTTACATGTTTGTAAGTGCCATTTGACAAAAGATTGAAAGTCACAAAAGCAACATAAGAAGTCTCATGCATAACGACGGTATTCACCAAGAGCCTATATGGGGAATATATTTCGATATGATGAGTAATTGAGGGTACAATTCTTCATGAAAACTCTTGTGATTTCCTACAATCCAAACAAGAGATGTTTCAATGGTATTTGATCGATTGCAAAATGTTTGTAAAATTAAGGAATTATAATTAAAAATCATATATGACAATTATTAAACCTGTTGAGGGAAGTCTCCGTCTTCCATTTGTGAATTTATGAGTAGCCGTATTCCACGTTTTATAGGCGTTTGATTAGTTTTAGCCTAATAATCATAAACAAAATTATTTTGTCTTTTATTTTTAACATTAAACTCACACACCCTTTTAAATCTACACCATTTGTTTATAGTAGACATAAACCCTTAATCACTTAACTAAAAAATTACTATGTTAACACTTTGATAGACATGCCTACCTTTTAGTGCGTGTTAGCTACCATGAATGAAAGAAAGAAAAAAATAATCACATATTCTAACATGACAACTTATTCATGCATAAGAACTCTATCTCTCTTGTATTAAGTTGTTATAAAGTGTAAGAATCATATAGTTTGCTTTTAAACTTACTTTTAATTTCGATCCCATACATTTAATAAGTTTTCTTTGCATTACATGATCAATTGAGATTGTTTGATAGTCTCTTAATAGTCATTAAAATGTTTTCTTTTAATGGTTCATAGCATATTAATTGTTAAAAGGTAACATTAATGTCGAATAGATAGAGTTACCATTAAGATTTAACATCTAAACCATTCAAATATTAGGATTATCTGTTAACCATTAATAGACTTTGAATCATTAAAAGGTTGCATCTTAACACCATTAAAAGGTTACCAACAACCCCTTACTATGATTGTCAAGGTTGGTCCTTGTTTTAGCTTCAATATATTTATTTACTAGTTTAGAAACATATGTATCACACGATTGAATAAAAATACAAAATTTACATTAGTAATCAATATTTACAAATAATAAAGTACTTTTTTAAGATAAGATAAGATTACATTTTCATAAAATATTGTTTCTAAAATAATTATATTTTTAATAAGTAAAAACACGATTATTATTTATTAATTTTTTTGTGATGATTTGAAAAAAATATATCGTATCACTAACATTTTATATTATTATTAAATAATGCTAATGACATGTATTAAAATATTTGTGAAAATATTACATGTCACTAAATTATTTTGCTTATCAGAAAAAAAATTATGTTTTCTAAATTTTGTTAGATGTTACAGGAAGAAGTAGAGGTGTGCATGGCGTGGTTCTGTGTGATTAATGTCATTTTCGAAACTGAAACCGCTAGTTCGGTTAATACCATTTTTTAATTGCAACCGCAAGTCCGCAATTGGCAATTTAGTTAACTTCCGGTTATGGCTAAGTTTGGTTATTTTTTTCCAATATATTTAACATATGTTTTTATACCAAAAATTTAACTAATATATTATTGTTAGACTAGATTTGGACCCATAATTTTACAAGGGTGTACACGATACGACTCGTTTTGAAGGTCTCGTCAAAACCGAAACCAAAGTCAGGATATGCATACAACAATGTGTGCGCATATTTTGTATTGGTTCTACTTGTTTATGACGTTACTTCTATAAAATAACGGAATGTACTATGTAAAATATATATTATAAATGTGAATATATAGATTTCTTGTAAAATCATGAGTATTGTAAATTTAGTGTACATTAATAACATTCGATTCGGTACGGTTAATGTGGTAATTTGTACATGAAAACCAAAATCGAACTGTAATGTATGGTTAATCGATTATGCCTTAACCAAACCGTCGGTTAATTTGGTTTAGTTAAAACGATTAATTCAATTATAGTTTGTTAATTGGTTATTTGCTCACCATTAAAAACAAAATTGGATGCTCGGTAAACTGTAAAGTGCGGCCAACTGATTTGACTCCCTCACATTATGATTTTTCTCTCTTTTTAAGTTCCTTTAGTTACTTTTTTTTCTTTTTTTCTTTTTTAGTTTTTAATTATCTATTTTAGTTTTTTTTATTTCTATTTGTTCAATACACACTCAACTTCTTTGGAAATCTATTATTCACGTTTTCAACCTAGGCAAATATGTTATGATTTTACGTATTTTGCTTAAAAAAATTATACACATAGTCAACTTCTTTGTTAATTTTTTAATTTGCATATTAATTAGTTTTAAGGATATTTTTTTGCTTTTATAACTTTTAAAATATAAACATTTTATACAATTCTAGGTATTCCACTAGATGTTCACACTTATCTATCTTTCGATATAAATCTTGTTCAAAATCTAATCGGGTCAAATATAATATATTTATAATTTCTTTTCAACGATGTGATGTTCATTAAATTTTAAATAGAACGGGACAATGTGTTTAACTTTAGCTAGGTTTTAATTTGAATTTTATATAAAACTTAACCACCATGACAGTGTTTTAATTTAATTTTCAAATATACCTTTGCGATGTAATTATATCTAACTAGAATTGTAACATACTAATTTTTGGAATCGTTTCAACATACAATTAATTTAAAATCAAACAGCTGCAAGCGCAAAAAAATCCACTAGTTAGAAAATTAGGGTGGGTATACAACTTTTGCATCCCTTTCATCCAACATCTCTTTCTCTTCTTCACATTAGGGCTATATCAGATTTTTTTTATTCATTCCCTCTCATCCCTAATGCTATGCACTTTTGTCTCACCGTTAAACCATTTTTAACTAATTATGTCCAATATTATTTAATAATAAAATAATATTATTAATTTAAATTATATAAAATACTATAAATTAACATTTTATTAATCAAACATAATAAATACACAACTACTTAATTTAATAACCAAAAAATTATTTTAATATGTATTTTAGTAATAATAAAAAATAAAAAAATTTAATTAATGGTACACAATATTAAAATACTTGCATCTGCATTTTTAATTACACAACTAAAAAATAACAAAATTACATAAAAACTAGTGTAAAGTATGAAAATAATTATTCTCTAAATTAACATTTCTTGAACATCGAATTCGTTAATGATGACGCATTAACAGCTCTTTTTTGTCAAATATACACATACCACCGTCAATTTTATCCCACACTATATTCATATGATTGTTTGAAAACAAGCAAAAGATTTTTCCTTAATGGTCTTCATGTTTCAAATAAATTTTATTGATTTTTTTCTACTTCTATAAGTTTTTCTAATATTTAGAAGAGTTTTGTCTGTAACCGGTTTCTATTACCTTACTATGTTAGTATACCGTGTATCACACAAGATAAATAAATAAAATATTAAATAGTTAGTAACGAAAAATTATTGATTATAAAATCATATTTTGATATAAGAGATTATTAAAATTACCTATAATGAATATAAGTAATAAACCAATGATAAAATTTTCTTTAAACTTTTGTATTTTAGTGTTTTATTAAAAATGAAATATTTTGTTATAAATCAAAACGTTTTAAGAAAATGTCATTTCATAGAATTTTTTTATTATTACTCCAAATTTTATTTCTTATTGTTCATAAAAATTTATTTTCTAAAAATATTGCTTTTAAAAATATTTTTTGCTTTTAAAAAAGTTTGATATTTTATAAAAATTACTTATGTTATACAAAAAATTGTTTCTTTAGATATTACATTTATAAAAAGACGTCTTTCTTAATTTATAAAAACTATTTTAATATAAAAAAGAATGAAATAATATAATTGTTAGTTAATATAAATATTTAATAGGAGAAAGAAGCGGGAAAAATAAGTTTAGAGTGTTTAGAATTATGACAAGTAACAAATCAAAACTTTCTTTTATTATAATACATACATAGATTGGTAGTTAATATAAATATTTAATAAAAGAGAGAAACGTGAAATAATAGTGTCGAGTGTTTAGAATTATAACAAGTGGCAAATCAAAACTTTATTTTATTACAAATACATAGATTAGAACCGGGTTATAAGATGTTGCTATTAGGTATCTAATGTCTATATATTAATTCACATGTCATAATAAATCAACTAGATATGCATTAGGGTTGTTGATTACAAAAGAAGTGCACATTGTATGAAGACTAAAAGAGAAATTAGAAGCATAACAGAGGTAGTGGGAGGGTGTTTATCGGCCTTGTAAATGCTTAAGATAATAGCCCCCTTGAGTGAAAGAAAATGGATTTCTTGGAAGTATGTTGAGATAGTTAGGGACATGTTTGATGATCTTGATACTAACATTTATGAGCGGATGGGGATACAAATTTCTTTATTTTGGAGGTGGGTATTCACCAAGGATCTATTTTGTGACAACCCTAAAAATAAGGTTAGACAAATTAATATATAAATAAAATTCTCTTACATATTAATCATTATTTGACTAACCCCATATATATTATACGTGTTTATGTGTGTGTATATATATATGTAGCACGTATGCATGGTTGCATGCATGCACAAAATTTACATGTGCATGTATTTATGTGTATAAGTTCTTGCTACCAAGTATTATATAATCTTTTAACACCAAACACTATATGATCAAAGCACATCAACATTGTAAACATACATCAAACAAATTTTAATACAACCCAACCAAACACCACCATACAATACAACATCAAAGAACTTGTCATCAAAACAAAACTAAGCTAAATAAATTCTGTACACTCAAACATTAACATAAGCACCACCTAAACCCTAGTCTTGGTTTAACTAAAATAAACAAACCGATTTTTAACCATTAACATTAGCATTAATATGGTGATGACTCACTACACCTTCTTGGTCGAAACCTAGCCACCCAAGCACCAAGCATATCTTGAGTATGCCACCTTGCAAGCCTACATCTAGGTTTAATAATGAGAAACATCACTATTTGAAGCTCTCGGCCGATGGCTTGGAAACACAAAATCATACACCACCCAAATCATAATCTCAAACTCTCTCCCTCAACAACTTTAGGTCACCATCATACCACCACCATAACCGAACACCACAACCAACTCCATCTCCACTCTTCACCTCACGGACACCCCACCATCTCCCATACCTCTACACTTTCGGTTCTCTCTATCAAACATACCAACCGCAACTTGAATGCTCAACATCTCTTGCACCGGTTTGAAGGAAAACGAAACTTTAAGGCTTAAGACAATCACTCAACTTGGTTCATCAGAGAAAGAAGCTACCATTAGTTGTCCTCACCTTCTCTCATTGTCAAAATCAAGGTTTCAATCCTTAAACCATAACTAGTTAAGTTTATCAAAATATATATATATTTAAACAACACATGTAACCAACCTTTATGATTAAAAATACAAGTTCTTCATACAATCTTACAAATATGTTAATTTTATTGAAAGATATTAAGAAACGTTTTATAAACCTGAAGGAAATGAACAAATATTGGTAACCAAAAAGTTGTATAAAGGAAATTATCAATAAAGGGTTGAAAATTTATGTGCAAACTTGTTAAATTCAGTTTGATGTGTAATTAACCGTGATTGTGGGAACAAATATTGTAAATATGTTTGGAACATTAGGAAATATTAACTCATACATTTGGATGTATGTGGTCTTTTCAGAACTATGTCAAGAAATCATGAAAGATACTTCGTTACGTTTATTGACGATTATAGTTGATACACATATGTCTACCTTATGAAGCATAGACATTAAACTTTTGAAAAGTTCAAAGAGTTTCAAAATGAAGTAGAAAACCAACTTGGTAAGAATATAAAGGTACTTCGATCAGATCGAGGTGGAGAATACCTATGCCAAGAGTTCACTAATCATCTAAAGGAACGTAGAATTGTTTCACAGTTCACTCCACTTGGCACACCCCAACTTAATGGCGTGAGTGAGAGAAGAAATTGAACCCTACTTAATATGGTTCGATCAATGATGTGTAGAACTAACTTACATCACTCTTTTTGGAGTTATGCCCTTATGACCAACGCCCGCCTTGTCAATCTAGCACCGACTAAGAAAGTAGAAAAAACCCTATATGAGATATGGCTTGGGTCTAAACCCAATTTGTCTTACCTTAGAGTATGGGGATGTGATGCTTATGTCACCAGCGAGTCTGATAACAAGCTAGATCCTCGAGGCGAAAATGTTATTTTCATCGGATACTATAAAAAAGAGGAAATTACCTTTTCCATCCTGATGCGAATATGATTTCCATCAAAAGAATGGAACATTTTCTCGAGAAAGAGTTTCTTGATCGAGGAACTGGAAGTAATATGCTGGATCTTGAAATAATTCGAGAACCACAAACAAACGCTAATGAAGTCGGTACGTCTGAACAACAAGAAATTGTTCCTGATTCAGACATAAACACAAGTGTTCACAGAAGTAAAAGAACTCGTAAAGAACCTTACATATATCTTTGGAATTTGGAGGGTCCTAAGGTTCTGGTAGTAGTTGATTCTGGTGATGAACCTGCTAACTACAAGTCTGCTATCTCAGATTCAGAATCTACGAAATGGCTAGATGCCATGAACCTTGAGATGCTATCTATGCGTGACAATCAAGTCTGGGACTTGGTTGAGCTACCCCCCGGTTCACGGGCAGTAGGTAGTAAATATACACACCTATAAAGCACAGCTAGTAGCGAAGGGTTTCACTCAAACTCAAGGTGTTGACTATGATGAAACTTTCTCGCCCGTTGCTATGATAAAATCAATTAGGATATTACTTGTCATAGCCACGTACTATGATTACGAGATATGGCAAATGGATGTCAAAGCTTTTTTTCTAAATGGACATCTCTCTGAAGATGTCTATATGGTTCAGCCTGATGGTTTTGTTGATCCAAAATAACCAAATAAGGTGTGTAAACTGAATAAGTCTATTTATGGACTTAAACAGGCATCTCGTAGCTGGAATCTTCATTTTGATCAGAGAATCATGGAATTTGGTTTTGTCAAAAGTGAAGATGAGCCTTGTGTTTACAGAAAGGCTAGTGGGAGCACTATATCATTTCTCATATTGTATGTGGATGATATACTAATCATTGGAAACAATATCCCTAAACTTAATGAAGTTAAATAATGGTTGGGAGCTTGTTTCACAATGAAAGATCTTGGAGAAGTTGCTTACATTCTAGGAATTAAGATATATAGGGATATATCAAAGCAACTTCTAGGGCTTAGTCAAAGCACGTAGATAGATAAAATGATGACACGCTTTAAAATGGAAAACTCCAAGAAAGGAGGAGTACCTATGACTAAAGGTACTGTGTTGAACAAATCACAATCTCCTTCAACGGACATTGATGTTAAGCGAATGGAAAAGGTTCCATATGCTTCAGCGATTGGTTCTATTATGTATGCTATTTTGTGCACTAGACCTAACGTCTCGTATGCTTTAAGCATTACTAGTCGTTATCAGCAGAACCATGGGTTTGCCCACTAGACTGCAGTTAAAAACATTCTGAAATACTTGAGAAGAACTAATGATATGTTTTTAATATTTGGAGGAGTTGAAGAACAACTCATTGTAAAGTGTTACACTGACGCTAGTTTTCAAACTGACCGAGATAACTCTCGCTCATAATTTGGTTTTTGTAACATCTGCCCATTTTGAAGATATGAACCGAACCCATTTCGAATATTTACATGATATAAATATCTTTATTAAACTTATTTACTCTAATGACTCATATAGATTATAAATATAAATAACATAAAAAATTGTTTTATTTAATATATTAAAACATTTAAACCATATATAATAATTTTATAATTTATAAAGTAAAGCTTTACAAGTTTACAAAGTTGAATATCCATTTATGAGCTTTGAGATTTAATTAAAATTAATAATTAATGAGAAAGGTATTTTCTGTTAATTTTAAACTCTATAAAGTTTTAATGGACAACAAAAATTTCATTACAAATTTGATTTAATAAGTTAGGGGTTAAAAACGTAATTCATGAAACTTTGTTTTAAAGGTTTGTTCATAAAATAATAAATACTAAAACCACAAGGATCAAATTTGTAATTTGTTTAAAACCCAAATCCCCAACCTCGGTCCTTGTACACCGGCCAACATCCGGCCATTCTTCCCGGCCAAGCTCCGGTGAGTGTCAAACCCTCAAATCTATCGATTAGAACCCAATTTAACAGCTGCAAACCGTTCGTGAACCTCATTTGAACCCATAATCATGCATTAGTTCGATTATCACGACTATTAAGATTATTTAAAACCTAAAACCGGTACCCCTCGAGTCCATTACAACTAAATTCATGATCAAAAGAGTGAATTAACCAACCCAAAACGCTTCTGAGATAAATTCTAACTCTAACGTATCAATATTGCGATTAAATTAAGTTAATGCTCGCAAATCAAACCCGAAACTCTCAAACCAAAATTTATAACACGATCGACATGAAACAGTTCAATTGAGACTATATAATAAGGGGGAAATGTTCCACTCGATCTCTTTCAAATTTCAGCACCTTCAATTTCATGAAAATTCACTCAAACATTGATTTTAAGTACTTCTGTACATCATGAGTGGATCGAAGCTATACCCGGCATAATTACATCAATCCGTTCGTAAGTGAGTAAGTTATACACACCCACATACTCGATTTCACTTAGGGATTAAAAACCCTAATGTTAATTCGATTAATCTACATGCATTGTTGCTCAATTTGGATCAAATCTATTCTAGAGTTTATGTAGGAATTGGGGGATTCATTAACATTTGTTTTATAATTTGCGAATCGAAGTTTGACAGATTCAGGGCCTTGGCCTAATGGTAAACAACATTGCATATATGCGGGTGACCCGGGTTCGATCCTTGGGCACCCCATACTGTTTTTAAATCAACTTTCCTCCTATTACTGTAACACCCGATTATTTATTTATTTTGAAGCCGACGAATGAAGAAAAAAAATAAAGTCCAAAGTTGAGGGACCAAACTCTCCAACAAGAGAAAGTTGGGTATGTGGTGATATTTGTAGGGAGAGGGCAGCCATTACCCTCTCCCCACACTCACATTTTCAGCCAAAAGAAAGAGGAGAAGAGAGAAAGAAGAGAAAAGGGGAGAAAAGTTGGTTCGAGTTGATTCGAGTGAGCAAAATCATTGAGAAGCGAGTCCAATCGAAGCTCTTCTTGTTGTGGTCGTTTGTGTGAATTCTAGGACCCCTCTTTTAAACGTTTTTGAATGATTTGGGGCTAGAACACATCTGAAAATCAGGTTTTTGAGTGTGTTCATGTTCGACCCATTTGTGTATGTGTAGGTGTGTGTATAATTCGTTTGGGTTTTGCTTTTGAGCTTGTGTGTGCTTGAATGGTGTTGTGGTATGCATTCCTAAGGATTAGGATGGTTGATTTGGGCTTAGAATAGGTTTAGATGAGCTTGGAGGTCGAAAATGGCAAATTGGATTCGGGATGAACTACATTCTGCACCAGCTAGGGCTAGGCGACCGAATTAAGGCCATACGGCCGAATGAGGTGCGATTGGGGTTCATTCGCACGATTGAGAGTTCATTCGCACTATTGGGGCCAGTCGCATGGGGAGTCATACGACTGAGGGTCCAGTGGCATATGTGCTCATCCGCATTAGCTTCACCCGTATGAGGTCCATTCGCATGGGTGTTCATTTGCATAGGTGTTCATCCGCATGAGATCCATTCGCACGATTGGGTGTTCATTCGCATAGTGGTTCATCCGTATTGGTTCATTCGCATGATGTTCCGTCGCATGGGGACCATGCGACTGAAGGGTGTACATACGCCTGAATAAGGCTGTTGCACCAGAGGAAAAGTGTAGTTTGACTTCTGACTTTCGGGGGAAGGTGCAGATGTAAGTTTTGACGTAAAGGTTCCCGTAAGTTCCTGTAAGACGACTGTTTAGGCCTTAGAGAGCATGTTGGGCATGATGATGATGTTGCATGATTATGCATGTTATGTATGTATGATGTTGTCCTGTATGATGCTGATGACTGTGTATGATATGTTCCTTATTATGATGTATGTCTATCTTTCCTGTGGCTTTACGTGTCATGTTAAAGAATGAAGTGAAAGTATTATGTAACGTAAAGTGAAAGATAAAGAAAAAAGGAACATGACGTCAGAATGCATGCATTAATGAATGATAAAAGTAAAGAAAGTATTGCACGCATAGTATGTCGGGACACACCATTAAAAGGTGTTAGCCCAACGGTGTGCGGGTTCACTACCCTGGGAGGATGCATATCGGGGTCTTTCTTTGTGATTGACCATTTGTATAGCCCCATTGCTGCATACCCTAGGTACTGCGATCAGAGGTGCGATGCACCATTATATCTGGTCTATGATAGACCTAGGTTCAGTACTAGGAATAGCTGGGTATTGCATATAGTAGTGGTACACTTAAACTCTACCCTAGGTACTGTGACCAGAGGTGCGATGTACCGTTATAGCTGGTCTATGATAGACCTAGGTCTAGTACCAGGAAATAGCTGGGCTAAGTTTATGGTGGAAGAAAAAGAAAGAAGTAATGATGAAATAATGGAAGCATGAAAGATTAAAGAAGATAATAATGATATTATATATGTGTACGTATGATGTATGATCGCATGAAAGTAAAGAACGGTTTTAACGAAAGAAAAGTATGTTTTATTTTATAAAACTAGAACTCACTGAGCAACGCTGACTTTTTATGTGTTTCCAGTTGGCAGGTAATGATTGCTAAGGATGGCACGGGCGGCTACTCAGCTCTTTTGGGATGGCATCCATTTATATAATACTTTTGTGATGTAA
>BJCM01222511.1:0-13912 GCA_018326385.1 Flaveria bidentis | reverse complement strand
AAATATTACTTTTATGCTTGTTAATTTCTTTATTTGAGACTTATGTTTGTAATGTAACCTTTGGAACTTATGAATAATAAATTTGGATTTAATAATAGCGTTATGTGGCTGTGAACGATCTTAACCCTCACATCTCGACGTTTCCGCCGTCAAGGTTGGGGTGTGACATTAGGAGTTTGACATTGAGATTAGAGATAAGAAGGATGCAGAGAACGTAGCAACAAATCATTTGTGACGTTTAGAGGACTCTAGGCGTGAGGAGATTAGGGAAGATATGATTGATTATAACTTTAAACATGAGACATTGATGTTTATGAAAGCACAGGAAGAGGGTTTTCCATGGTTTGAAGATCTGGCTAATTATTTAGCGACAGGGGTTCTGATCAGAGGCATGACACATCAGCAAAAGAAGAAATTCTTTGTAGATGTTAAGCATTAATTTGAGATGACCCCTACCTATTCTGCATTGGAGCAGATCAGATTGTACATAGGTGCGTACACGGTGACCAGACAAGGAGGATTTTGAGTCATGGCCACTTAAGACCAATAGGTGGTCATTATGGAGCGAGTTTGACAGTGAAGAAGGTATTTGACGCTGGGTTTTATTAGCTGACGATCTT
This sequence comes from Flaveria bidentis, assembly GCA_018326385.1. NCBI lineage: Eukaryota > Viridiplantae > Streptophyta > Magnoliopsida > Asterales > Asteraceae > Flaveria > Flaveria bidentis. The sequence goes on along the minus strand of BJCM01222511.1, from coordinate 13,292 downwards.
TAAGGACATGCATGAGTTTGTGAGGAGTTTTGACACATGTTATAGAGTAGGAAATATCTCATCCCGAAATGAGATGCCACAAAGTGCCATTCAGGCATGTGAGATTTTTGATTTATGAGGCATCAATTTCATGGGCCCATTTCTGCCATCTCGCAGGAACAAATACATCCTAGTAGCCGTAGATTATGTTTCCAAGTGGGTGGAGGCTCAAGCCTTGCCCATGAATGATGCTAGGGTTGAAGTGAGATTTCCCGCTTTGGTACCCCTAAAGCTCTGATTAGTGATCGTGGGACCCACTTCTGCAATGCGCAAATAGAGAAGGCCTTGCAACGCTGTGGGTTCACCTATCGGCTTGCAATGGCTTATCATCCACAAACTAGTGGGCAAGTTGAGGTAAGTAATCGTGGTATCAAGCGGATTTTGGAGAAAATAGTCGGATTAAATTGTAAGGATTGGTCCAATAAGTTAGATGACGCACTATGGGTTTTCCGCATGACATATAAGACACCGACCAGTTCTACAATTTTTCAGATGATGTATGGGAAGACGTGTCATCTACTAGTGGAGTTGGAGCATCGTGCATACTGGGCATTCCCATACTGTGAATATAGATATGTCCATGGCCGGAGCAAATTAATTTCACCAGTTGCACGAGTTGGAGGAATTAAGAGATCATGCGTATGCATATTCGAGTCGATACAAGGAACGTATGAAAAAATTACATGATCGCCACATGAAAGGTAATAAAGAATTCACGTGTGGGGATCAGGTGTTGCTGTATATTTAGCGATTGAAATTGTTTCCAGGAAAATTAAAGTCCCCATGGTCGGGACCATACACTATGGGCAAAAATCGAGGAAAAGTACGGGGAGACTTTTATGGTAGACGACCATCTTTTGAAGCATTACATTAGCGGGCCGGTGATTGAGAATAAGGAGGAAATGGTTGACCTCGCCCATGTAGTTTAATACCCTGTTATTTTTATAACAAAGACAAGAAATGAAGAATAAAAGAAAGGAAAGCAATAAAGTCCAAAGCAGAGGGACTAAAAGTGTCTAAAAGGACACTTTCTTTGAAAAGTTAGTGTAAAGGTGGGCATGGCCGCCCACCCTCACTTCCCATCACTTGTTCAACCGGTTTTAGAGAGAGAGAGAAGAGAAAGAGCGGAGAAACTTCGGGTTTTGGAAGAAGAAGAAAAGAAGAGGTAAGAATTTGTGGTTTTAAGTGTTCATGTTGGGTTTTTGTCTCGGTTACATGCTTATGTGCTTGTGTGTGTCCATGTGTGTGTGTTTTGGTGTGTTTTTAGGTGTTTGAACTCATTTGCAAGCGGGTTAAAAGGAAGATACACCCAAATTTGCACCAGGTGAGTTCTAGACCCCGGTCTACTTGTTTTAAACTCTTCTTGGGGCTGAAAATGTATTAAAACGGTTTTTATTATGTTTATGTATGTATACCTGTATGTATTATGCATGTTGGATGATGATTCTTGGATCGTTATAGGTTGTTCATGTTTAGAATAGCCTTGGTAAGCTTAGAACAGATAGGTTTGATGATTGGGTTCGAAAACGTCCTAGAAACATGTACAGAAAGTTCATGCGCCTAGATAAGTCTCATGCTCCTGGAATTTCCTTAGAAATGATTAAGTATATCCCATGCGCCTGAACAGTAGTCCATGCACCTAGAAATATTAGTCAGACGACTAAGTGTAAGTTTTCATACGCCCCAATAGAACCCATGTGTCTGAATAATCCCATGCGCCTAAGTTTCCATACCCCCGAATAGTGTCCATGCGCCTGAATGGTTCATGCGCCTAAGTGTCAAAGCACTTAAGTGTTGGCTGATGCGCCTGTATAGTGATGAAGCGCCCAAATAGTGTCCAAGCGCCTAACACTTAGAATTTATTTCCGAAATTAAGGGAGTTTGTGCAGTTAGGGTTTGACCGATGTTTGACTGGGGTTTATTAAATGCCTTCTTCCATGAATTAATGATTGTTCCTTATTATTACTAATAATATTATTATTATTAATATTATCATTACCATTAGTATGTGAATTTACCTGGTGTGCTCATAATCGTAACGTAAAGTATTACTAGTAATAAAGTGAAAGAGTAATGAAGAAGAGAAGTGGAACTTAATTAAAACGTTAACAAGTCTTGCAAGCTTATAGGAGGGACACGACCATGAGGTCGTTAGCTCAACTGTGATGCGGGTTAGCTACCTTCAGATGCTCACGGGGCCAGTCAATTGAGACTGGCGGACCTTTGCAGCATACCCTAGGTGTCTGGGTCAGCCTTGTATACCGTATGTAGAGCCCCTTGCGGGAAAAAGAGGGCCCAACACCATTTCCCCCGCGCACATAGTTTAGGGTATTGCTCATTGGTCCACATAGATAGTGAAAGATAAAAATAAAAGAGTACAGAGTAAACAAGGCATACAGTAAAGAGATAAAAGCATTACCTGACTGTATAGTTAATGCGTGCTCATGTATAAAGAGATGAAGTTTTCATAAAAAGAGTATTTTTATATATATACCTACAAAAAGTATTTCATTACTTTTAAAACTAGAACTCACTTAGCAATGCTGACTTTTATACATTTTCAGTTGGCAGGTAAATATTGCTGAGGATGGCATAAGGGTGAGGCTACTCGGTAGGGAAAGACTGACATCCATTCTTACTTGTTATTGTTGTTGTTTTGTAATGCAATTAAACAATTCTTTTGTGATCGGTTAAACAATAGTGTATTGCTCAACAACAGTGTTTTAATGAAATCAATGGTTTTTGGTAAAATAATTCCGCTGCTTAAGCTCATAAATTTATAATGTTTAATGTATTTAATGCTTTAAATGACCAACTGTGAGATCTCCAGGAATGGGGCTTTACAAGTTGGTATCAGAGCCAAAGTTTAAGAGAATTGGGTTAAATTTTTATGTAGTAACTTGATTGAGAGGTCCGAGTCTGGCTAACGACTCATAAATAAACCAAGTGCTTCCAGGAGGCAACCCAAGGGTTTGTATTTATTTTTTTCTGCATTTTTATTTACTTTTTATTTTTAATTTTTCGTACCGGATGCCTCTGTGTTTGTATTTGATTTTTGGTTATTGCTTGGAGCTGAATGATTATCTTCTTGAGGTTCTTAGTTAATTTAAAGGGTGAGGATGACACATACATATTTAGTGGACCTTCTGTCATTGCATGTTACATATCAGGGGAGTTTTAGTTTTCCTATTTCTTGCAAATTTATTATTTTAATTGCTTATATCTATTTGTTCGAATATTAGGGACAATGTTCGATTCAAGTGTGGGGATGGGGGTAGCTGGCAAAATTGAAACACTTTGCATTTTGATTTGATGATAGTGTAAAATTTTATGAATCTCTAAAATTAGAAAAATTATAATTAAAAAAAGAAAAAAATTTAAAAAAAATTAAACACAAATATATAAAAAAAATTTAAAAAGAAAAAGAAAGAAAATAAGGCACTAAGTATCACTTGTCCACGCATATAAAACACGACGAATTATGATGTGATGCCGATTAGCGCTAACTAGTTATACCTAGAGCATAATTAACTTTTCAAGTCACATGATTAAGTTAATTTAGCAAACAGAATTTTTTTAAAATGGTATAGATGTCTAATTAAGTGAGATAATTGAGAGATAATAAACATGCAATTGTCTATAACTTATACCATGATTACCTCTGTGTCCATATGTGGTTGAGCCTTTAATTCTTGATTATTTGCATTTCACATGCATTTCTTTGTTTGAGCGTTTATATCACACGATCACGTGCATTTTAGAACTTGTCTAGGTTATATGCGTCGAGAGCATGAGCTTTGTATTTGCACAGAATTGATAGAGACACCTAGGATTCAACTTTGTTTTTAGCCTGTGACTACCCTACCCTCAAATTATCCACTAATTAGCCATATTGAGCCATTTATTTACTGTTTCCTTTTGTTTGCACCCATGTTAAATCTAGCCTTGGTTTATTTAAGCCTTTCTTTTTGTGTTAACCCTTGTGTTTTTTAAAATCCAATCAAGTTAGTGTTTAAATAGTGTGATTCGTTTGTCATTTATGTTTCTTATATAAAAAAAAGAGGGAGAGAAAAAAATGAAAAATATATATAAAAAGAGTGTAAAAAAATAACCTGAAAAAAATGTTTATTAGTAGTTTGTTTGTTGAAGGATTCAAGTTTGGTCCTTTGTTTTTTTATCATTTGCGTATTATGTTCATGTTTAGGCTAGCGAAGTTGGATTTCTCTAAACACCTTAGTCTTGTTTTCATCTTGTTTATTCCTACCTGTCACCCTTATCATGTTACAACCCATGTGAAGACCTACTTGATTTGTGCAAAGTTTAATTGTTAGTTGGTGAAGATGTGATACCTTTACAAGCTTATGACATTGTTGTGTCGTGATAATATCGAGAGTACCACATATATAAACTAGTACATCCTATACTAGTTCAGTAAATAAAATGAGAGGAGAGAACATTATGAGAAGTTGTGAATTATTATGTGTTTAAAGGCTTTATATGAACTGAGCTCAATTAGAATGTCTATTTTTTCAAAATCATTATTATGGTTGCTTGTTAATTTGTAATTCTATTGATTGTGACTAAATAGTTAATTGTGTCCTTAGGGAAAACGAGTTGCGCTAATTTGGTTTTACATCAATGTACACAAACGTGTTGATGTTACATATGTTGTGAGATGAGATTTTCTTAGTGACAAGCAAAGTTCAAGTGTGAGGATATTTGATGTGCTCTAAATTATATATAAAATATATAAATATTTCCTACACTTTTAAATAGCTTTTGGTCGCTTTTTAATACATATTACTCGCATTTTGTTAATATTTTTATTCTGAAAGAATTTGAAAGAAAGGATGGTGATAAACTTTATAATTGCAATATGAAGATCATATATATTTCATGCCAATGTAAATGAAAAAAAAGCTGAAAGTCTCTATGTTTAATGTGGAATTCTAATATGCAGACAACATTATCAATTTGTCAAAATATCAAGAATCTAAAAAAGGCATGAGAGGGGTCAGTGCTCTACAACTACCAAAAACAAACGAGATGGAATTCTGTTGGGCTGCAACAATTAAAGGCCCACAAAGGTGATCGGTTATAGGTGTACGCAATAGGTTAAAAGTATAAAGGAAAAAAAGAATAAGGCGACAGCAAGAACAAAATATATGCGGACGGCAGAAAACAAAAAAGTGGAGAATTTTTTTCATCAAACTTGGGAGTTTGGAGTCCGTTTAAATATCAATTTTAAAGCAAAGTGGCAAGATCGGAGAGCAACGATTGAAACATTCAAGCATTGAAGATCATCCGGTTTCGTCTCGCGTCGATTATTTTTCTTTGTTTCATTGATTATCTTGTTGATGTTAATAAAAGTTTGCAACTTTATTATCATTTCAATGTTTATAAACATTATGAGTAGCTAACTTTTTAGGTTGGGTTGAAAAATATTCATGTTTTGATTAAATGATTGGTTTTAATTTCGTATATTTGTTTATTAATTTTAAAACTTGATTATTCTCTCAATTAAATATAAATATGTGTATTGTTTTATGCCTGAAAATTATTGCCATGTGTATTTTTATCTATATTGATTGTGTGACATATAGATTATGTTCGCACGTTAAAATTAATTACTTTGTGTTTTTAATTTTAGAATTTGCTTAGAAAAAATCTTAGGAGTATTGGCTATAATTTTGATAGTGTTTATAATGTGTTATCTTATCTAGGACCTAGGGGTGATAGATATTGCTTAAAACGTCCTACCCATTGTTTGTTATGTTTAGATTTCGCCAGAGCGTGTTTTGCCTTTGATTCGTGGTGTAGTGTTTTAGGTTATTTAATTGGAATTAATTAGGTTGTCCTTTATCTTAAGGTTAGAAAATATAATCTTAAAGATAATATCGTAGAAAACTTAGGGGTGATCTTCTATTAGACATTTTACTAAACCTATCTAATGTTTTACATGTGTCTTTGGTTTTCTTAGAAAGTAGCAACATACCTAGTTAACCCTAGATCCGTATTTTTAGAAATAGTCATACAAGTTATTACCTTTATGACATCATATGTTAGTTGGATTCATGCCTAGGTAGTTATTTCACGTATTTGATTGTGTTCAAATTTCAAAGTTTGAATTCTTGTTTGTTATTTCTTCCATCGTGTTTAGATTAATTAATTATAATAAATTGTTTATTTTGTTTATTATTAATTACTTAAAATAATTAAATTAATTAGGTTAGAAGTCGATAGAGGTTTAGTAACGAAGGCTGCCAAACGCGTCTATAGGGTTCGATATCCGGACTTACCTAAACTTTATTATATCACTATCGGTACACTTTCCGTTTGTGTGAAATTTAGTTATGAATTTCCGAATTTAAAAACTAATAGGTGAAAAACAATTTCAAAATAAAATAATATATATTTTCACACATCACCAAGAGACAAGCTCTTCACAAGCCTTTGTGTCTTTTGATGAAAGCACAAACAACTTTCTCTTCACCCTTGAAGATCTGGATTGTATTTATCTAGATGATTTGGAATACATGGAGATAGTTCAACAAACGGCTCTCCTCACTCATAGAGCCAAGAAATTTTACAAAAGGATAAGGAGAAAGTTTCCAAGCAATGTAACTAGTGGAATGTTTGGGCTGGACAAAAGCAAAGTAAAATGGTACAACTGTAACTTAATGAGTCACTTTGCAAGGGAGTGTAAGGCACCAAGAACAAATGGTGTCCAAACACAAACCAGGCCAAACTACACGGAGAGAGCCACCTAGAATGAGAAGCCAAAGCAGTAAGCTGCAGTTGTTGTTGAAGAAGGAGGCTTCGACTGGAGCTTTCAGGTGGAAGATGCATCTCCAAACCAAACACTTATGGCAGATCATGATGAAGCCAAGGTACTGGAACATCTATGTACTCCTGATTGTATTGCTAAGTTAATAGATACAGGTTCTACAACTTAATATGAGATCTGATTTTGAGTCTTTTATCTTAAAATTTGATTTCAAAAGAGCTAAAACTGATTATAAACTAAAGATAGAGAAGTTAGAGAAAACCATTTTAACTCTTAAACATGAACACTCCAACTACATGAATTAAATTAAAGATCTCATAACTAAGTTGACTGAATATCAGGTTGAGCTTGTGATCAGCAAAGCTAGGGCAAAAAAATGTGTTCATGAATAAGAGACCTTGAAGAACATTATATCCTCATACTTGCATGCAAAGTTTGTTACCGGAATAAGCAAGGACTGGGATCTAGTGAGATAGCTCCTCCACACATAATCTTGTTTGTAAGATCTCCTAGGTGTGGAATTTGTGAAGATGAGTTTTCCTTGATAAACCCCATGAGTGAAGAGGATGAAGAGGAAATAGTGAAGGATGCCTCTAAGAAGAGTGAAGAAGAGCATTTAAAGAAGGGTTACTATTTCTTTGAGGAGAATAAAAGAGTTTGGATGACCAAGTAAAAAAGGAAGAACTTAATTAGGAAGATCAAGAGGAAGTACAAGAAGGCTCAAGAGATCAAGGTCACTTTCAACTCTATGCAGAAACAAGTCTTTATCTCTACATGATTTGAGGTGGTTAAGGTTGAAGACACAACTAGAACTCTAGTACAAGGAGTTCTAGTTCATGTTCAAATCATCCCAACATCAAGATGAAGTTTGATCAATTGTGTGCCATTGCTACACAACCTGAAACATCTATCTCCAAAGGTAGTTCACTCACTAAAGGAATTGCCATAACATCTACAAAGGTGAATATGAAGAAGGAAAGTGATCAAGTTCAACCATGCTCACAGAAAAAAACTCTTAGGAAGAAGAAAATGGATTGTGCCATGGTGGAAGTAGTTCTCATCTTGCTAAGGATTATCTCTACAATCAAAAGAGTAATGTCCATATGACCAAGAAAGAAACTTCTAAGAGTTTGAAGAAGAAGCAAGCTTTGGAAGGAAAATCTTTTCTTTTCAGATGCTCCAAAACGAAGAAGAAGACAAGTGAAAAATTGCCTTCGGAAGAAAATTTGGTCTCAAAAGAAAGAAATACTCTTGAAGTACTGAAGCCTGCTACAGTGTTAGCAAGATCTTCCTAAAGTGAAGTCATCAAAACTTCCAAAGTCTTGAAGGTCAAGTCTAGGCTTCCAAAGGTGGTGTGGAAGACAAATAAAGATCAAGTGACTAAAAGTTCTTCATCAGCATCAGCAAATGATCCTCAAAACATGACAATATGATCAATTACTATTGCATTATCTTCAACTTCTTTTTATAAGCCCAAGACCAGTAAGGCTTGGGTTTCCAAATGTAACTAACCATCTCTTTTGTGCAGGAACAACTCAAGACAAATAGGAATGTATGGATCATTGATAGTGGATGTTCCAGGCACATGACAAACAATGGGTCACTACTCCAAAATTTTGAAAAGATTAATAGAGAACCAGTTGCTTTTGGAGGAGATGCTAGAGGTTTCATAACTGGAAGGGGAAGGGTCACAAATGGTAAGCTCAGCATTGAAAAGGTAAACTTTGTTAAGCAGCTTGGATAAAATCTTTTAAGTGTATCTCAATTTTGTGATTAGAGTCATAACATGCTCTTTATTGAGCATGAGTGCATTGTTCTCAGGCCCATGGTGGTCATTCCTCATGAGAATATCTTGCTTAGAGCCCCCAGGAAAGGAAACATGTATAAGATAGACTTGCAAGATGCACCCCCTTAGGAGAAGTTTCATGCTTTTTATCTAAAGCCAATAGTGATGAGTTTTTTCTCTAGCATAAAATGATATGCCATGTAAATTTTATAAACATGAATAAATTAAAAAAGAAAGATTTGGTATTTGGAATGACAAAGAAAGAGTTTACAAGTGATGACCACTGTGTTGCATGCCTAAAAAGGAAGCAACACAAGGTATCTCACAAGCCAAAGGAAAGAAACTCCATCACTACTTATGTACACTTATTACATATGGATCTCTTTGGCCGCATCAGTGTAATGAGTCTAGGAAGGACCTCATAATGCTTAGATCACAGATAATTTTACAAGATTCACTTGGGTCTTCTTTCTTAGAACTAAGGATGAGACCCCTGGGATTCTAATGAATTTTATCTTAAAATTTTAGAATTAATGTGATCACAAGGTCAAAAGCATAAGATGTGATCCGGGCTGAATTTAAGAACTAATTCCTTGATACATTTTGTGATGAAAAAGGTATTACAAGAAAATATAGTGCTCCCATGACTCCTTAACAAAATGTTGTTGCTGAGAGGAGAAACAATATACTAATTGAAGCTGTAAGAACTATGTTGTCTAACTCTAAACTGCTCATAACCTTCTAGGCAGAAGTAGTGAACATTGCTTGCTATGTGAAAAACATAGTTTTAGTAGTTAAGACACATGGTAAGACTCCTTATGAACTTTGGCACAAGAGGAAACCTTTCATTGGTTTTCTCGGGTCATTCGGATGTCCTTGCACCATCTTGACTACCAAAGATCAAATTGCCAAGTTTGATGAGAAATTAGATGATGGACACTTCATTGGATACTCTTCCAAAGCCAAGCCTTATAGAGTAAACAATATCAGAACTAGAGTAGTTGATGAGTCAACAAATGTGACTTTCAATGAGCACACTCCTAGTGTGAAAGGTTCTGGTCATGATTGGCTATTTGATCTTGATTTAGTTACAAATTCTACTTTAACAAATCTTGTGAGAATGTTTCAGGATCTACAGATATACTACCAACAGGTGATCCTGACCCAAGATTTGAGCTAAGAAGACCATCAAGTTACACTACTTCAGCTCCAGTTGTAACTAACCCTGCAAATGAAGTTTCTATCAATGACAAATTCAAGTGATACATCTAAGATGCCTTCAAATTCCAGCTCAGAGGCATAACACTCAGATAAAGATGCTTCAAATGTAGAAGATCATGGTGGTAGTGAAAATGATCAGGAGTTTCTTGATGCTGACAACCACTCTATTGAAGACAACATAAATGATGTCACACACTCATCGGATCAAGTTATACTTGATAAGTGCGCTGATATGGTAGGAGAAACCTCAATGCCTGATCTAAAATTTTCTAATTTAGATCTCTCCAAACAACTTGATTTAATCCCTCAACTAAGGATTCAAAAGTCTCATGCCACCAACAACATTATTGGAAATGTTAACACAGGGGTAAGAACAAGAGAACAAACTCATGATGCAAATGTTTGTCTCCACTCTTGTTTCTTATCCCAAATAGAGCCAAAGAAAGTTGATAAGGCTTTAAAGAACAGAAGTTGGGTTGAAGCTATGCAATAGGAGTTGCTTTAAGTCAAAAGATAAAAGGTTTGAAACCTATGTCCTCTTCCTCAAGGGAAGACTACCATAGGAACCAAATGCGTGTTTAGGAATAAGAAAGATGATAGAGGACTTGTCATCCAAGGATTTCAAGGTCTACCAGCTTGATGTCAAGTGTGCTTTACTCTATGGGGTGACTGATGAAGAGGTATATGTCAAACAACCACCTTGCTTTGCAGACCCTGATCATCCTTATTATGTCTGCATGCTTGATAAAGCTCTATATGGGCATCACCAAGCTCCATGGAAGTGGTATGAGACTATATCTCAGTTTTCTGTGAAGATGAATACAAAAGGGTACTATAGATGAAACTCTCTTCATGAAAGGAACAAGGAATGACTTAATGCTAGTTCAAGTATATGTATATGAAATTATCTTCGGGTCAACTAATCTAAAGCTCTACAAAGACTTTAAGAAGCTGATGAAGAATAGATTTGAAATAAGTGCCATGGGGGAGCTCAATTCCTTTCTAGGAATTCAAATGAAGCAAGTTGATAGTTGCATCTTCATAAGTCAGTCAAAGTATGTACAAGACTTACTTACAAGATTTAACATGATAGATTGTAAGGTTTCTAAGAAACCTATAGCCAAAAAGCACTCCCTTGGACCTGATCTTAAGGGGGAGTGTGTGGATGAGTATCTTTACTGGGCTATGATTGAGTCTCTTATGTACCTCACTGCTAGCAGACCTGAAATCATGTTTGCCACATGTATATGTGCAAGATATCAAGCCAACCCCAAGATGTCACACCTAGTTACTGTTATAAGGATTCTAAGATATCTCAAACGTGCTCCAACACTTGATCTTTGGTATCTAAAGAATTCTTATTTTAATTTGTATGCATATATAGATAATGACTATGGTGGCTGCAAGATGACTGCAAAGTCTACATTAGGGGGGTGCCAATTCTTTGTTAGAAGGATAGTCTCTTGGAAATGCAAGAAATAATCATGTGTGTATACATGAACTACTAAAGCTAAATACACTGTTGTTGCAAGCTGCTGTGCTCAAGTGCTTTGGATTCGGAATCAGATGCTAGACTATGGATTCAACTTCAAGGAGACTCCTATCCATATAGACAATAACAGTGTTATCTGTATCACAAAGAATCATGTGCAACACTCAAGGACAAAACACATCAATATCAGGTATCATTTTATTAAAGATAACTTTGAAAAGAAATTAATAAAACTTGTCAAAGTTAACACAAATGAACAATATGTTGATCTGTTCACCAAAGCTTTTGATGAGCAGTGATTTACATATCTTGTATCAACTATTGGGATGATTAACTTTGAGTAGCTTTTTAAAACTTAATCATATTATTTCTAAAACCTATGTGTCCTTACTTGTCTATTTCTATACCTTCATAAATCCTTGTTTACTCTGGAAGAAAAATCCTTTTAAAAAAGACATTCCTTATATTTTTGAAAATTTTGATCTTTTTATTCTTCGGAAGATATGTATTTACCTTCGGAAGAAACTTATGTCTTAGAAAACAAATAACTACTTTAGTAGATTTACCTTCAGAAGAAATTTTAAATATCTTCTAAAGCTTGAAATTTTACTTGAGTACTTGTATGTTTTTGAAGAACAAATTCCTTCCGAAAGCAATTTAGACTCAGAAGTTATATTCTTTTAAGAATAAAAATCTATAAGTAAAAATCTATTCCGAAGCAAAATTTTCTAAACTCTTTGGAATATCTACCGAAATCATTTTGGCTTTGGAAGCTTTTCATCAAAACTTCCGAAGCAAAACTACCTTCGGAAGATTTTAGACTTCCAAGAAAACTACCTTTTTGGGCACTTTTTTAGAGGTGGGACCGACATCCAGATTTCAAATGATCCTGACCATCTAACGAAGAAGGGTATGGTCATCATCATGCCGAGGACTGTCAACATCTAATGTCTTCAAATGTTTTGTACCATCAGCCTAGGGGGAGTTTGTAAGGTTTCATGTAATGCTGATGCACCTAACATATTCTAAATCTTTTCTGCATGCATGCACTTAAGTGTAGAGTAGAAATGCTTCAGAAGTTTTACACCACACATTAGAATTATTCTAAGTGTAAAATCTTTCGAAGGCAAGACCAACATCTTCTAAAGCCAAAAGTGAATTCTTTCGAAACTTCAAAGACAGAGTCTTCCGAAGCCAAGAAGTGAAGATTGATTTCTTCCGAAGACTTTTGATACATGCTTTATCTGATTTACTTTTCCATAAAGCTGGACCACTTTCCACTGCAACTCTGAAGACTCACCAAGTTACATAAGTTGGTGAAAAGGTCCATGCTTTTGGTAACTGTAGATTGAGGTCTTGAGACTATTGCTTTTTACTTTATGTAATTTTATCCTTATTGTAATATATTAGGATGTGAGCTATGGCATGTCATAGTCACTAGTCAAAAGGCAATCTGCCTTTTGACTCTACATTTGATTTTGTTGTTGTCTAGATCTAATTTTTCTAGTTGGCATTCTAAGCATGGCCGGCTATAGGAATTAGTATAAAGTATCTCAGGTCCTTAAAACAACTTGAGGTTGAGTTAGTCAAGGACAGAAAGACAACTAAGAAAAGGCTAATGGAAGAAGCTGCAAAATCAAGAGCCATCATCCAAAAGAGCGTGAAAACGTCTGTTGACAGGCAGAGGATGATGAGCTTCTTGAAGCTATATGGATTCTCCGGAAGGAGACTTGGCCCCATGTCTCTATCCACCATGGATGAGCATATTAGGGTGATCAAGCAGAAGATCAAAAGTGGAGAGATCATTGACTTACACTCTACTCCAAGTCAGGCTCCACCTGAAGTGGAGGTTAAGGTTGAACAACTAGAGACAACAAAACCTAGACCTCTTGCTGAAACTCAGCAAGCTTCATCTTCTGATCCACAGCAGGGTCAACCTCCCTCTCCTTTTGAACCTGTGAGAGAGG